>JAFVLL020011359.1:0-17187 GCA_021397915.2 Tor tambroides
ATGGATAATTTTGACCCATACAATGTATTTTTGGTTATTGCTACAAATATACCCCAGCGACTTAAGACTGGTTTTGTGGTCCAGGGTCACATATAAATCTGTTACATTATTTGGACTTTCCAGAAAAAAGGTCCCAAAAGTATTTGGACATTTAAACCATACTTAAGCATGCATTAATGTCTTGGCATTATATTACAAAAAATAAAGCCAAATGTTTAGTGGCTATATGAAGTCCTAAAATTTACACAGGTGCCCTAGATTTTTTTTAAAATTTAAAACCTAAAAAAAAAGCTATATTTCTCATAATATTTTTGTTTTATAATGCAATTCCATGCACACATCTTTAAGTGTGGCTTAAGATTGGCCTAATATTTTTTGGGGCCACTGAATATACAAACCTGGAATGTTTAAGCTGCCATAATGCAGCTATCGATCTCTAAAAGTAGCTGTTCACCTGAGATATTTCACATTTTCCATCATTTTCCAATGCAGCGTTGCATGTCTGCATCAGTAACACAACTACTAGAAAAACAGTTTTTGTAAACTAATAAAAATGAATAAACGTCAACTTTCTTCACAGCTCAGCAGTAGAAAAGTATTATTCCTCTTTTTAAGAAGTCACTTTGGATAAAAGCGTCTGCTAAATGAACAGATGTAAACGCTGGTGTCAGTAGGTGCAGGATGAGGTGAGGAAGCTACTGGTGTGCAGTCCTGAGGCCAGAGAGTGAGCCATGCGATGTGAGACCTCTCTCATGTTTTTAGCTGCTGTGATGGCGCGGGTCAGAGAGCGCTGCTGATGGTCCAAAGAGAAAGAGAGTCTGCGATGACCTCTGACTCCTGCCCTCTCATCTCTGACGGGACTGACTGAGATGTTAAAGGGTTGTGAGTAGGCCTGTGTCGTCACAGGACTGGAGAAGTAACTGCAGGAAAAGGACACAGAATGATCATCAATCTGTTGAGGATAGTTACACCAGAGGAGTTAGTTGTATGTTACATAAAACTAATTGTTCAATCAATTTATATTATAGAAATATATAATAATTACACTACCGTTCAAAAGATCAGGGTCAGTACATTATTTTTTATTCAAGAAACATAATTCAATCAACAAATTATATTATCAACACAAGTGAAAAATCAATTCAAAGCTTGAATTTCAGAATTATTTGGATCATGAATCAGAATTATTTGAAATCTGACAAATCTGACATTTTATTTTAATTTGTCACCTAGAAATAGTTCATTATCTTCTAATTATTTCTTCATTTCACGTCATAATGTTTCTTTTTTTGCATTTCTGAAGTCCTAAAACTTTGTTTATTCAAGGGTTAAATTAGATTTTGAATCCCAGATTTCCACAGAGCTCTCAGACGAGTTTTAATCAAGCCTGCAAAACTCATTGACTGAGAGGAAGTTGCTTTCATACATTTTTAGAGTCTGATTCATTGACCAAAGCAGCTGGAGAGGAAGCAGCAAGCAAATTAAGCTAATGAGCACTTTATCCTGAGGTACTCACAGCGTTGAGGGATAGACGGGCACATATGGGACAACTGGAACACCTCCCAGGACTGTGGGGGGAGGAGCCACATTCACACCTCCTCTGTCCCTCTGTAAGGAGGATCTCATTGGCTGATTCCCTCTGGGGGTGGAGATTGGCTCGTGATTGGCTAAATTAGCACACATTTAAGAGTCAATATGATTCTTGGTGATACAAGTTGTATTTTGTGAATATTTTACATCTTACATAATTATTTCACATCATCATAGATAATGACGTGTCAAACCTGGTTGAGAGGCTCCTTGATTGGCCTTTAATGCACCACACAATGAGCAATGGCTGCAGGAAGGCTGTGTGAGGCGTGGAGAGCTCCTACTCCTCACTGGGCCTTTAATTAATAGTTTCAATTTATCTAGGTTTAACGTTTAAACATTGTTATATGCTTGAACTGTTTTAGTATATTTAGATTTTATTTTAGGCAAGTCCTGATGATTTGAGAAGGCTAAATTGATCAAACATGGTTATGATCAGCCTGCCGGTCTGCCGCTGGCCGCTTGGTCGTTACTTTAAGAAAGAAAAAGAACTTATTTAACGAACAAAAAATGCTCCAAACATTTTTCTAAATTAACTTAATAAAAAAACGAAGTACTTTGCCATTACATTCAAAACTGAACTGAAACAGTATAATCTGATTTGGGAAAGGGGGAAAAAGACGGGCTGGGGTCGTTCCGGGCTCTACCGGGATACGCCACTTTACCCCCCCCCCCCGCCCCCCCCCGGAGGGCCCAAGTGAATATGCTGTTCAGGGGGCCCAGAATCCGTAGCGGCGCCCCTGGTTATAACAAAGGTCTTTTCTTACATGTACTGTCCTCTTTGTGACATCCAAATCCTCTGGTTTGTCTTCTTCCTCGTGATGTCATAGGGGACATCAGGACATGTCGTAAGGTTGATGGTTGTGGCTCAGATTGGACAAGCTCAGAATCAGTTGCTGAAGGGTTAATAAGACACATGGCGAAAAAGTAATTCAATTATCTCTATCAGAGCATAACTGATTCAAACAACCAATATGGCCATTAAGAAAATCTCTTTGTATTCGTATGTATTCTACTGTAACTTTGAAAGATCTGTATGTAGCTAAACGTACTCCGATCAGTTTGAGGCCGATGTCGAGGTAAAGATGCTGATCTTTTGTTCAGGGTGGGTCTTGGTGAGTTTCCTCTCTCTTTTTCTCCATTCCTCCCTCTCTCTGTCTGCCGCCTTCTCCTGTCTGAAGACCTAATAAATAAGGAATATAATTAAATCACTTTCCCCTGGTTTCAAATGTAGACAATGCTTAAACCTAGTCCCAGACTAAGGACCAGATTTACTAAACAGGGCAAATTAGCGTTAGAGCGCAATTCCATAAAAGCGCCGATGGGAGGGGAAAATTCTGTGTGTGATTTACTGACAATGCACACATTAAAGAACACAGACGCAGCCAGATCATTTCCATAATGACCAGCGCAATCTACCAAGAGCAGAGCAAATTAGCGCCTGCTTTAAGACATGATTTTTTTGGGCATTAAATAATGGCACAAATACCATTTGATGAGCGCAAATGTTAGCATCGTGTTGCGTGATTCATTTTAATACTCTCCCTCCCATAAATTTTGTGTTTGGAAAGGGAAACGCCAACAAATACATATTCAATAAAGTCAGGTGCAAAAATAACTGTGTCCACACCTTTTCCTGGGCAGCCGTGGCCTAATGGATAGAGAGTTGGACTTGTAACCCGAAGGTCGTGGGTTCGAGTCTCAGGTCTGGCAGGGATTGTAGGTGGGGGGTGTGAATAACCAGCACTCTCTCCACCCTCAATACCACGACTGAGGTGAGACCCTTGACCAAGGCACCAAACCCCCAACTGCTCCCCAGGCACCGCAGCATTGGCTGCCCACTGCTCCGGGTGTATGTTCACTACTGTGCATGCACTTAGATGTGTTAAATGCAGAGGACAAATTCTGAGTATGGGTCACCATACTTGGCCACACACCACTTCCCTTTCCCCCCCTTTCCCCTGACCTTTTCAGCACTAATTCTTCACTGCCCGTCTTTAGTAAATCCTGACAGTACTATTTTAACGCCAAAAGACATTTGCGCTGGTGCAAGCTGTTAGTACATCTGGCCCTAAAATGCATGTCTGTGCTGATTAAACTGAAAGGAACTTACACTGACTGATCTTAAAATATTTCAGATTCATTGTTTTGTCTCAAGATGTACAGTAATGTTTTTATCTAAGGCATATTTTAAAAGCTACTTAAATGTCCTAATCCTGGTTTAACCTGAGCCTTGTCTGTGAAACTGGGCCTTAATGAATTAAACGTTTTAGGTAACATAAATCATTTTGGACAGTCTAAGATCAAAATGGCAACTATAGATTTCAAGTACCTTGCGGTCTGTGGGGATGCCTGATCCCTGGTGTCTTCAGAAGTGGGCACTCTAACAGGACTGGCAGGTTTGGAGAGTCTCAGATTTCCCTCTAGTCTCTCCTTCAGTCGGTTCACTTCTTGCTGTAGAGATTGAAGAGCCTCTCTGAAACACATAAACAACATATAAAAGACATTTTTTGTAGTCTGAAGAAAGAACAAAACAGATGAAATTAAAATCAGATTTTTGGAAGTCAGTTCGAATTTCGATGTGGCTTTTTATTGTGTCATGTGATGAGTTTTTTATACATCAGGTCTTGTGACAAAAGAAAAACAGTGCATGCACTTCTCAACGGTGTATTTTAAGTGTGGCTTTTTGGGTACACTAGAATTATTTTTTTTAATAAAGAAATTCATACTTTTTTCAAACAAAGGATAATTGAGTTGATCAGATATTTATAATAGATAATGTTATAAATTATTTCCTTTTTAAATGCTGTTTTTGAAATTTGTCAAAGAATCCTGAAAAAAAGTATACATGGTTTCCACAAAATATTAAGCAGCACAACTGTTCTTAACATTGATAATAATCAAAAATGTTTCTTAAGCACCAAAACAGGCCTATTAGAATGATTTCAGAAAGATCATGTGACACTGAAGACTGGAGTAATGGCTGCTGAAAATTCAGATTTGTCAACACAGAAATAAATTACATTTTAAATTGATCAAAAATGAGCAAGTTGGCAAGCCATGTCCTCTTCAAAACTCCCAAGTCATGTGTTTGCTTCTCTGTTAGATTAAAGATTAAAACAGGGTTTAGAAATAACCATTCCAGTGTGGACCAAAAAGAGCATTACAGGCACTGTCAGAAGTAGTGGGTGTGTGGATGTGGGTAGGTGAATACTTCAGTCATCAAATACACACAGAGGGTTACTGTTTTATTAATAGCTAATGGTGATTAATGCTGGTCTCTTGATGCGGAGCTGAATACATACCAGCGCACTCGTCAGCTAGTCTATTTGAGAGACAAACTCCTGCTGAATCATAGAAAGGAAAGAATGAAAATTAAATCTAATTATCCAGATGGAACTCTGGCTGCCATGAAGTGAAAAATGATTTCATAGAGACCACTTAATACCACTGGAGTTTTTCCCATAACTCTGTTACAGTAGAGCCCTGGCTCAAAAGAGCAGCCATAAATCTCTGCTTGTTTGTGCTGCAGTGGCCATGTCAGCCTTTCGGAAACTCACTGGTGATTTGTTAGCTGAACGGAACTTTGGGCTTTGAGGTGGTCGCCGTGGTGATAAGGCACATGGAGGGAGGGGCTTCTGTGAGAGCCGAGCTGCTGATTGGCTGGTTGTGGGTATTGGCCATTCTGTGCTTTTTCATCCCCTGATAAGAAACGGAAAGATGAATAAAAGCAAGATGCAGAGAAACAGACAAAAAGGATTAAATGAAAAATTCAGGGCAAGTATTAATGATGTGTTCAAACATCAGCATTATTCAAGACGAGACATATTTTATGGTTGGTTGGCGTTTTATTGCCATGCCAGCTTCCTTGGCTATTTTTATGGCAAGTAACCATACTATGAAAGAGCAAAAACCTACATTTGCTTCAGATAAAAACTAAAATGATTCAGGGTTGAATATTCAAAAGCGTAAAACGTTAAAACGTTCTTCAAAAGTGTTTTCATTTGTGTATATATGTGTGTATGTATATATTGAGCACTTTATCCATAAATTAACATTAACTTTAATTAACCTGGATTAATGTTGTAAAAAAAACTATACATTTAAAAAACTAAATTCAATTATGTTGATATATTTCCAATTTTATATATTATTTTTATTTATTTATTTAATATTTGCTATTGTATTATTGTATTTTATTTTTTTATTATTCATTCATTTCAGGTTAATGTTAATTTATATACTATTGTTAATTTACATTAAAAATACATTAAGTAATCTTAATTTATCAAGCCTGAAATGTTGCAGTTTTTTAGTATTGTATATTAAAAAATTAACATTAGATTAATAAACCTTGTAAATCGTATGAAAGTATTATTCAGTTAGTTCATGATACAATAACTCATGATTGTATTACCTATGGATTAGAAAATTGAAACTTATTGTAAGGTTTTACATGTTTTTCATTTGAAATGTCAAACCTACACTCACCCAGATCACTCCCAAGCTCTGATTGGCTGGTCAGGCTGCTCGGCCAGGGCAGGAGGGTGCTATTGGGCCAATGAATAGGGGATGCTGAGGGAGAAAGGCTAAAAGAAGAACATCTTTCCTCCCCTCTTCTCCTCCTAACAGGACCCGTGCATCCTTCAGACTTGGTGAAGTGTTCTCCTGAGGTATTTGGAGAGGGTTGTGATCGAGAAGGGGAGACCGCAAAAGGCTGTCTAGAAGAAGGAGCAGACTCCGGTCTCTCTGTGTTCTTCATGTGTGGGCCAGACGGATTGATGGAACTGGAGAAGATATCAGACAGAGAAAAATATAAAGGTGTATAAATTCCCAAAAACAACTAGATTTTTATATTTTATGAAAAATGTGGGGGTTTTTTTGTCAGTTTTGGCTCCAATTTTATCATCTATCAGGTGGAAAATTGTAAGTTTCATACTTAAAGCAATGAGCCACAAGATTTGAGGTATCATGGATGTTTGTAGCACAAATAGTGCAGGATGAGTCCCTAACTCTAAGTATGAGGAGAAGCACCTATAAGGCATTATAGTTCTGTGGTTTCTTGTTTAATTATGGGTCACAGGGTCGAAGTTGAAGTGCTTTATACAGTAAAGGTGCTTCATACCTCGCCACTGCCCTCTGCTGGAGAGGCCTGTCTACTGCAGGAGTGAGCTGACTGCTCTCAGAGCCCATAAAGCCACTGTCTGTCTCTGGAGACTTGACCCCATCCTACAGTGTTAGAAAATATACACAAGAACTCTATTAAAATAGTATTAAAGCCCTATTATTCATGCATATACAGAAATAATCCTTCAGATATGATATATAGTGTTCTTCATCACAATTAAACTACAGTCACTGACCAGAGGGGACGCTCTGACAATCTTAGCCTTTGCTTTTAAGCCCATAGTTCTGGGTTCTGTGCTCTCTGCGAGGCTGGTCAGGCTACTGCTTTGAGTTTTCCTGTTTCCTGCCGTTTTCCTTTCCCTGCCCAGTTGCCCTGGCAACACAAAGGAGTGGCAAAGAGCCTCTGGGTGAGTTTCCATAGAGTCACACACCTGTGACCTGACAGATGGGCTGGAGGGAGAGACACAATCTGCTGCTGCCTGCCTAAAGAAAGAGAGAATGGAGAGATGAATGAGAGAGCAAACAGCCAGGTGTTGATAATGGTGGAGCGGACTGAACTGCTGTTACCCTCAACTACCTTACAAAACCTGGTAACAACATACAGCTGATGTTTACCAGGCTCTCAAGTTTTAGCAGAAGTTTGGAGTGAGATTTTACTGTTAGGGGAGGAGACACTCAAATATTTGCAGCAACGGCCCCTCGGCCCCACGCAATTCTCTCAAGTTTTTGCTAGAAGTACAATTTTATCTATTGTTCATAACATGACAGTGGTAGGGGCTTGAACTTAACTAGAGTGACTAGTTACATGTACTGGAATTATGTAATTTAATTACAAAATAAATGTAATGTTTAATTACAAAATGAATGAAAATGTTAACAATTACAAAGGGCGTTACATCTGAATATTTTCACATACAGATTTGATTGATTTCTTTCCCAAATTGCATTGACTGCGCTAAATTATGAGACACCAATGTTTCAGGAGTTTAGTACACAGAATAGGACACATGTTTATTTGATAACTGTTTTATTTCCAATTTAGGTTTATGTATATGCTTTATTTTTAAGATTAACTGTTGTTTTTCCCCAAGACCTTGTTAGATGACAGTGTTTTCAGTCATAGCTATGCAAGGATTTAATTTAAAAAAAATGGTAGCTATTAAACTAGCCTATATCTTATGATTTTAAATCTATGTTTAACCTCAGAATGATCTCAAAGTAAAAAGAGGTGCTAAAGTCTTTTTTTGTGGTGGCTGTGCTTTAAAATTAAATTATTATAATCTTAATTCAAGTGATGACGGTTTTTGAAAGTTTGACAGTAATCAGTGTTGAGTACTACTGTAAAGTTAACCCTGCCTGCTTTAAAAGTTTCAAAAGAATTAACAGTTGAAAACATTGATTAGAAATTTATAAAAGTAATCAAAAAGTAATCATCACTTTTAAAGCAATTGAAATTTACACTACTTATTACATTTTAAATAGGGTAACTTTTTAACTCTAATTGGTCAGGTACAATCATTCTTACCCATGGTACCTGTCATTTTTCTCAAGGTTTGTTAGTATGGCCCAATCACAGTGATGATTAAATAATAAAAATAAATAATGTTTACAGATCACTGGAGAAGATCAAACACAAACATATAATATTCCTCTCTTCTCTGACACATTGTTAGCATATCTAATGTTCACTCATCCTACTGTCTGAAGTTACTGACCCCTTAGAGCTTCTAAACATTTGTAAAGCTGATGTGAAATAGGCTCAGGACTCACTGCTGAGCAGATTTTGTCATCTCTTTCTCATTAACAGTCCTGTGTTGTTGTCTGTCCGTTACGCTTGTATTCCCAGGAGGAGCAGAGTCTCTAAAATCCAGCAAGTCATGGCTCTTTAAAGTCACAGTTGGGTCCAGCATCCCAGGGAACTCTTTAAACCTCTGATAGCTGGGTAAGAAAACAACAAGAGATTGAGCTTGACATGTAAAGCTGTTCGTTCTTACATATGCAGGTCAAAGGTCACTCACCAGTCCATGAGCTTACTGAAGTCTTTCTCCACTTGCTGGTGTTTTTCATGGAGGGGATGAAGAAGAAATGGGAGGATCTCCTCTTCCTCTCTGTCTGCATCACTCTCTCCGCTAACTGAACTAACCTCCATACCAACACAAGCCTCAGGTTGAACAGCAGACAGTGGGCTCTGAGTAAGAATGAAGGGGAAAATCAGTCCTTTATATCTGTGAGGTCAGATTTAGTGAGTTTTGGAGGTTAAGTCTAAGGTACCTCAGGTAGAGGTTCAGTCTCCAGCATGGACACAGAAAGCACATCTGAAGGAGGCAAAGGGGTTAAAGTAGGTTCAGAAATGTGTCTGTTCTGTTCTGCTTGCTCCAGCCACTCCTTCAGGTCCTCTAATCGCATCCCTGATCTGAAGATCTGACCTTCTAGGTCCCTGTGTCACACACAAGCACACAATATGAATAGAAGTACTATAAACCAGTGGCACAGGAAGTGCAGCGTTGTCAATATTGGCATCAGCAAAAGATAATGACATGTTTATGTATGTGCAAATAATACATTACAATTTAAAATGACTGTTTTTTATTTTAATAGATTTTCAACTGTAATTTATTCCTGTGAGGCAAAGCTGAATTTTCAGCAGCTATTACTCCAGACTTGATATTGAAAACAGTTGTTCTGATTAAAGGGTTACTCCACACCAAAATTTAAATTGTCATTAATCACTTACCCCCATGTCGTTCCAAACCCGTAAAAGCTTTTTTCGTCTTCGGAACACAAATTAAGATATTTTTGATGCATTCTGACAGCTCTCTGACCCTCCCATAGACAGCAATGTAACACGATCAACATGCAGAAACGTGGCAAGGAGATCGGTAAAATAATCCATGTGACATCAGGGGTTCAACCGTAATTTTACGAAGCTACGAGAATACTTTCTGTACGGAAAGAAAAACAAATAATTTGTCTCCTTCATGTCACTGTAGCACCATTTTGGAGAGTATCCACTGCACGCAAACAGTGTATGCTGTTCTGTGTCAGCTGCGCCTGGCTTGCGGATACGTTTTCTATGTTTATTTACGCTTTGATTTGAACAAAAACAGCGTATCTGTGTGGTGCGGCTGGCACAAAACAGCGTACGCTTTTTGCATATAGTGGATACTCTCCAAAATGGCGCTACGGTGACGCGGAGGAAACGAACTGTTGAATAAAGTTTCTTTTCTTTCTGTACAAATACTATTCTCGTAGCTTCGTAAAATTACGGTCGAACCCCTGATGTCACATGGATTATTTTACCAATCTCCTTGCCACGTTTCTGGGCGTTGATCCTGTTAATTACATTGCTGTCTATGGGAGGGTCAGAGAGCTGTCAGAATGCATCAAAAATATCTTAATTTGTGTTCCGAAGACGAATGAAGGTTTTACGGGTTTGTAACGACATGGGGGTAAGTGATTAATGACAAAATTTTCATTTTGGGGTGGAGTAACCCTTTAATATTTTTATTCTTCCATGAACAGAAATTTCAAAAGACCAGCATTTATTTACATTAGAAATCTTTTGTAACATTATAAATGTCTTTACTGTCACTTTTGATCAATTTCATGCATTCTTGCTTAATAAAAGTATTCATTTCAAATAACTTTGGAAGGGTAGTGTAAATATACATATACATAAAAAGAGGCTACCTGTCTGGGTCAAAGGTGAAATGCCCGCCTTTTCGCTGCTGCTGCATCTGATACTGGGCTCGTGCATTTAGATAAGCCCTTTCAAGAGACTCCTGCCCCTGTGCCAGTGTGGAGAGACCCTGTAGATGATTCAGATTCAGTCTGACTTCAGGTCATTAAAAAATTCAGTTTTTTATTGAAGCATCAGCATACCTTTATCTGTTCACAGGGCTTGAGTTTTCCATTCTTTAGAAGTGCCTCAAAAGCATCAACCTGAAAAAGCAAAGAAAAAAAAATGATTTAGGGTTCAAATCACTGCTGTTAAAATAAAATACCTGTTAATCTGAATTTTGACATAATGATTGTCATTGTTACAGACACATTTAAAAGATACAAATAGGTTATTTTAAGTTGGGTTATATTAAGTTAAAATAGGTTATTTTAAAGTACCTGTAGCTGAAATCTATGAGTCTGTTTGGCCAAAGTCTCTGTTAGATGGTCTGCAGTGAGAGATCCAGACCTCCTCGAGCTGACAGAGTTAACAGAGGAAGAGCGAGTTGGTGTTTTTCTGGAGTTTTCTACAATGTGAAAAAAGCCATTATGAGATTAATTTAACAAAAGTATTTACTGCAAAGTAAACTTAGAAGAGATTATAAGACAGTTCTGAAATGTAATTTTTATTTAAAATTTGAAGCAAGGGATCTTGAAATTCAAGCATAAATGTTGTTTTGATGCTCTTTAAAGGTGACATATCATGCCCCTTTTAACAATATGTAATATAAGTCTCTGGTGTCCCCAGAATGTGTCTGTAAAGTTTCAGCTCAAAATACCCCACAGATCATTTATTATATCATTTTGAAAATGCCTATTTTGAGTGGAAGCAGAAACACGCTATATTAGAGCATGTGTCTTTAAATGCAAATGAGCTGCTGCTCCCCGCCCCCTTTTCCAGAAAAGAGCTGCGCCATTACAGCTCCTGCCTGCTAAAAACATCTGTTTCGGTTCTGATTATCATGCGAAATCATGCGTTTTGAACCATATTAGTTTAAACTTCTGATATACGGTTTTCTAAGTGCACACATTCGAAGCACACGGACAGAAAGCGGCTATCACATCATGTGAGTAACGTTACTAAACTAAGTTCTCATTCACACACAAGTTTACGTTAAAAACACACCAGTTACAAAAACAGTCGGTTATGTCTGTGAAGGTAAACAGCTGGGAAAGAAATCACATGTTTATATTAGATCTGTGTGGCAGCAGCAATATACAGCAAATAAATCAATAAATCCACTGCTCTGTTGTCTCCTCTGAGGCTGGGACTGTAAACAGTGTTCTGCGATCGTCTGTGCAGCTAAAGGCAGAACAGTTAGCATGTTTTGCTCAAACTTTCGCCATGGCACTAGAACTGGTACACCGTTGTCGCTTGCAAAATCAAAATGACGGCATCGTGGGTGTAAGTTTCCACTCTGAGGCTTACGGTAATATTATAATGAGATCCCTTTGCAACGTCAATAGGGGAGCGAGATAAGACGCGCTCGTTTTTTCAGACGCTTGCAGAAAAAGGCTTACCAAAACAAAGTTACTGGGTTAATCTTTTTCACGTTTCCTTGGTTGGTAGATGCACCGGGGACCTGATTATAGCTCTTAAAACCTGGAAAAGTCAGATTTTCATGATATGTCACCTTTAATGTTGCGCGACATGCTGCTTGTATGTTAGATGCCTTATTTCAAGTGGCAAGTGAACCAATCTTCTCTTCCTCTTTACATCACAAAATACACATGAATAAACATCAGAAGATATGTTGAAAGAAACAGTACAACTTAGTGAAATGTATCATGCCTCATGTAATTGCTTAATCAGTGTTTCAACTGTGGAAAAACGTCAATAAAACAGCTTGTACACAACTTCATGTAACATTTACCACAGGAAAGCAATTCAAAGTCCATAGCTTGTAAAAATAATGCTGGAGAGGAGCATTTTGCTAAATATGTGCACTATATTACATATTCATTATAGTTTTACTCATCTAGCTGTCCCCTTTATTTAACTGTATGTTTAAATAAAACTGACTTAAGAACAAGCTTTTATTACAGCCACCACTGAAATGTTTATATTTCAACAACAAATTGGAGGAGAAAGATAATTAATGTCATTGTTATCATTAAATAACATAAAAAGTGTTATTTAAATGTTTGTAAACAATGCAGTTTTTATTTGAGTGTGTTGATTATTAAATAATTTGGATTAATTAATTGATTATTAAATAAACGTTATTTTCAGTTTTGGTTTTTGGCTAAATAAAAACTTTAATTTTAGTATGAGAGTATGACAACACTTCTGTTTTGAGTATGATAATAGTGTGATTTTTACAGACACTATACAAGCACATAGATTTAAAGCATGAGTGTGATGTACCTGAGTGATCCCTCTCCTGGAGCAGGTGAGCAGAGCCTGCACAGAACTCTGCCCTCTGCGCTTGAGGAAAACTGAGGGTTATGACCTTTGACGCTTCCTGAATAACACCTGACAGGATAGCTGTACTGGGTTTTGGGGGTTCAGAACAGAGACCCACCTGAAAACACACAGCACATACACAACAATTATGAGTTGATGGTTAAAGGGTCCTTTGGTCAAAAATGACAAAGAAATCAGCATCCAATTGTCTGAAAATCTCAAAAATCAGCCTCTGTTAATACATTCATGTCCCCTCTGTGCTTTATATAAAATCTCTTTAAATGCATGTTTACATGGTATACTGTACCTTAGGAATAAAAAAGTTAAATGTGAAAAAAAAGTATGTTTGTATTATATTCATCTATATTTATTTTATTATCTCAGGTTTGGATCTGGACTATAATACAATAATTGGTGACATCTGATCATAAGTAAATCAAATATTCTCTGTGTTTCCCAATATATAGTGGGAAGAAAATAACAAGGACTGTGTCGCCATCCATTGTGCAGATGCTGAGACCATCAGAGAAATACAGCCCTGTTTTGCCCACCCACATGACAGACCCTCAGACTTACTGCAGACTAGTGGCTGAACCACAAAGGAGCACTGAAGAGACAATAAAGGGCTCATAAAATAGGCTATTTAATGGTGTTTTCCACTGCTGGACTTACCGATAAGACAATGGACAGAAAAACACACTGAAAACACAATGTCAGTATGCTATATCCATGCACCTTACCACACACACACACACACACACACACTCGTGACTTAGGTGTGAGGTAATGGGTTTTGTGTGTGTCGAAAGACTGTCCCCTCTTGATAAGTCCCCGAAACACTAAATCATACTGAACATAACCTCAACATGACCTCTGAGTCTTTTGAATAAAATCACCAATTTTCGAACAAAATCAATGTTATTAAAGGATCAATACCAGAAGCAGATAATCAGATCTCATTTAGCAGTTTTACCAACCTATGCTTACATTTTTCACATAGGGGTAGGTGAAATGAAATGAAATAAAATAATAAAATAAAAATTATTTAATATTTAATTTTTCAAAATCTGCTTGGTACTTCCATTAATTATTATTTATAGTGATGACAATATTGTGATTTATGAAAAATGTTTGACTCATTAACTTGATTCCATGATTTGTTAATGAGTTGACCCCTACCCTACATAAAATGTTATATATTTCTTTCTGAATTTTAAGTGACTGGAAAGGCAATTTTCATTTCTACAGTTACATAATTTATCACACACACACACACACACACACACACACACCTATTTCCACATACATAAGAAACCACAACTAAGTCAATAAGGGATTAAAGTGAATGAACCCTGTCTATCTCAAGCTGTTGTGTCTGTTAAAGCAAAGGCAGATGGCCAGGGCATGTGAGGGAAGAACTTATTGAGCATTAGAGAAAATGCAGCTGGAGACCAAACAGAGAAATAGCCTAAAATTAGCTACATTAAATAATTACCAACATTGCTCTGTAAAATCAGTGAAAATTTATGCACTGTTAGTAATTTCGCATCATGTAACGCTGACCTCTTATGTAACAGTGAAGGAAGACATCACATCACATCCTTTTTTAATCCTGTTGATGGCTCAGGCCCAGTCAGTTTGTCACTTGACACTGTTCTGTGTTTACTGTTTTCTACACTGAGGCAATTTATGACTTTATCAGACAAATAAACAGAGCTCATTTCATCAAAATAAATGATACTGATAATGTAGGGCTAGGCGATATATCTCATGCGATATGCACGCGCATCTCGTCAGTAAAGCCGGTTCCTTGATTAGCGGTAAATCTCCATCACCTGTTTTCAAATGGAGTGGCAGTTAATACACGGAGCCGTAGTTCACTGACAAGCTACGCAATATCGCGTTCATTATCGAAGGCGATTCATCTGCGATAATGAAAGCGATATTGCGTAGCTTGTCAGTGATCTACGGCTCCGTGTATTAAACGGCGCTCCATTTGAAAACAGGTGATGGAGATTTACCGCTAATCAAGGAACCGGCTTTACTGACGAGATGCGCATGCATATCGCATGAGATATATCGCCCAGCCCTATGATAATGCCAATTAGGTTGTGAATCGATATAAATATTCAATCAATTTAAACATATAATTGCATGTTTTTTTCCATAGATAATGGGTTCAATTCCTTTTGAAGGAAAGAAAGTGGAATTACTGTATTTTAGCAACAATTTATGCATTAATTGTGTAAAAAAAACTAAGTACTTATTTGCATACATTTGTATTCATATACTAGTATGCAAATATAATGATTTGTACAAGTAATGTTTTTGTATGTGCACTGCTTATTGTCTCTGTTTGTTTGCTAGTGTTTCTCGAAAATGGTTTGTGTCCTTTGAGGTTTCTGCAGGCCTTTCATTTGAGGAAAAACATCACAATCAGAGAGAGACCTCAGTTTGAAAATGAGCCTGTGCTTGAATACGGTGGTGCTGCTAAACTGAGGGCTGTGATTATGGCGGTCACAAAAGAGATTCTGCATTTATATTGTGTTGACTCAGCCTGAGGAGTCTAAAAATAGCTCTCGCCGACATCAGAGCGCAAGCAGAAAGGAGACAGGCCTGTTTATACGAGAGAGAGTATGGCACTGAATGCACGTCAACCTTCAGATGAAGGCAAAAAAGCATAAAACCATAAACAGTCTGTGAAGCCAACCTTTGCTTCAAGGCGAAGTCGATCGATAGTATTTTCAGCTTCTGCATACTTGGTAAGCAGCCTGTTATAGTCCTCCTGTGAGAAAAAAAGACGGAGAGAGGAAAAAAATAAAAGACATAGATAAACATAACAGATGGCTTCATCGTTCAGCCTCTTGGATAAATCAGCATCATTTTGAGTGTCAATGTGTTTGTAATGCTACATTCCTATATGAAAAAAATATATAAATAAATAAAATCGGTCAAAACATAGTGCAGAACCAGTGCACACTGCAAAGGGAAACTGTATCCCACCATGCAATTTAACTTCAACTTCAGGATCTACAGGATTTTAACATCTCATACTTTTACATAAAACTGCAAATATGTAAAATATGTAGAATATTACTGTTTAAAATGTTTATTGTTGGACAGTGTGTATAGTTTCATTTACTTACACAGTATACACTCTGTTAAAAATTTGGGGTTAGTATGATTTTTTATTAATATTTTCTATATTAAGAAATAGTAATATTTAAGAAATTAATATTTTTTATTCAGCAAAGATGCATTAAATGGATCAAATGTGACAGTAAAGACATGTATCATGTTACAAAAGATTAAATAAATCCTGTTCTTTTGAACTTTCTATTCATCAAAGAATCCTGAAAAAAATGATCAAAGTTTCCACAAACATATTAAGCAGGAACAACTCAGCATATTAGAATGATTTCTGAAGGATCATGTGACACCGAAGACTGAAGAAATGGCTGCTGAAAATACAGCTTTACATTACATTACAAAAAATATTAAAATAGAAAACAGTTATTTTAAATTGTAATAATATTTCACAATGTGTTACTATATTTTAATTAAATAAATGCAGTCTTGGTGAGCATAAAAACAAAATCTTACCGACTGTATACTATGCTGTAAATAGTATAGTAGTACTTCACTTTGAACAGCATGTTCATGATTCACTCCTTACATACCTGTAGCTGCTGCATCAGTGTGCTGGCCTGCTGGGGGCAGCGGAACTCTTCTGGTACTGTGCTGTGCAGATGCTTGTGGGTCCCACTGGTGGAAGGGCTTCCTGGAGACCCATCAGAGCTGCTCAAAAGGACCTCTCTCACAATCTCAGCAGGGGACTTGAACACTACAGGAAGATCCGGGTGTGAAGTTCTATCATGAGGTGGTCTACGGCTTTTAGGAGGTTTGTATCCACTCTTTTTTGGGAAACGTACCCTCGGCTCCACTTTGGAGAAATCAGGTAAAGGGTGACTCAGCTGTCCTTTCCTAAGCATACATATACAGCAATAATCAGTTCAAAAATAATGCTAAGTTGGACTAAATGCACAGTATGGGCTAATCACATTATGGCACCAATTCTGGAAATATATATACACTTTACAACAACACAACAAATGACATTTTCAAAGTTTATTTTATATAAATAAATAATACATATTTAATATGTACATATATTTTTAATTATAATTTTGAATATTTTTCATTGTTTTTAAAAATTATTTACTTATTTAATTAGGGGTCAACTCATTGCAAATCACTGGTCAAATTATTGTGTCAGAAAATAAATTACATTATGAATTTGTCTCTGTTTGTCATCTCACCTGACATCATCTGGATCAGTGTGA
>JAFVLL020011360.1:0-35003 GCA_021397915.2 Tor tambroides
GAAGCTACGCAATATCGCGTTCATTATCGCAGATGAATCGCCTTCGATAATGAACGCGAGATTGCGTAGCTTCTCAGTGAACTACGGCTCCGTGTGTTAAATGCCGCTCCATTTGAAAACAGGTGATGGGGATTTACCGCTAATCAAGGAGCCGGTTTTACTGACGAGATGCGCATGCATATTGCATGAGATAAATCGCCCAGCCCTATCACAGCCTTATAATGTACAGTGTGAAAAATGGATTTTGAGATTCGCTACAGATTTAAATGTTATTAAATTTTAACTAACTTTAAGTAAGTGTTAAATGATGGAAAGGTAATCTAAAAATAAAAATAGGGGAAACAAGTCAATAAATTAAAAAAAAAAAATTAATATCGGCCAGTGTTATTTTAGTATCATTGAGCTACTGATATAGCTTTTACTAATATTTTGAATTAGGTTTTGTTTTTATTTTTCCTGTTTTTATTTTAATTTTAATTAAAATTATAGTAACTGAGTTGTGTATTTTTGCCATTTTTATTAATTTTTTTTTAACATGACAGCATAGTTTTATTAACAGTTTTAGTTATTTTAGTACATCAAGTTAAACCAATGAAAATGAGAAACGTAGCCTTGGCAACTAGCTGAATAATAAGTTAGATGAAAAAATAAGTTTAATATTTTTAAATATTTTATTTCTGTTAATTTTAAGTCAATTATGTTCAATTAATATTTTATTTCATTTCAGTTAATTACTTACAATGACTTCAGTTTTAGTTAACTAGAATAATATCTAATAATATCTAATAACTATAATAATTTGTTTTTAAGGTTCTTTAAGATTAACTTTAAGTAAGCATTAGATGATGGCAGAGGTCATCTAAATTAAAAAAAATAATAAGGAATAAGTATCGTTACTGGCCTATATTGGATAATATGAATGTGTGCCTCACCCTTGCGGTGTCTGTGTGTGAGTCCGTTCTCATCTCCACTGGTCAGGGCTGCTTCTGGCTGGTTGTTATTAGCTGCGTCCTTGCTGTAGTCGCCCCCTAGGCGGCGCTCTGAGCCCCATTTCTGCAGTGAGTGTGCCTCACAGCCTTCCAGCGCTGGCCAATAGGAGAGTAGGTCATTGCCATCCAGATCTGACGCATAAACAATTCCATACACTAACAGTTGGGTATCACAAACTAAGTTTCTGCACTCCTTTGGCTTCAATGACAATAACTCATAGACAACTGCAACAATAATATCGGTACCTTTTCCACCGTTGTGGGTGGGCTCTGTGAGTAAACGTTCGCCGTGACCCGTCCGTTTGAAGCGCCGCTGGATGCGTCCACGCAGGCGCACATTGTCCTCGCTCTCTGATGATGGGATGGACAAACTCCGCTCCTCTTCCAGTGAGAGATCAGAATCTGAGTCTGAGTCCTCACCTGACAGACAATCAGAAGAATAGATAGACTAAATGACACTAATTCTGACATGACATGGTCACGAACACTAGAATTTGACAAGTAAAGAATGACCAGCGAGCAGTTAAGGAGTGTGTGTAAGTGTGAATACGTACATGCATGCAGGTTATTGTGTGTTAGTGTACCTCCGTTGCGGTGAAACATTGCCACGTCCAGGTCAGTGGCCCCTGTGTGAGCAAGAGTGTGTTCTAGAGTCTGCCGTGCCAAGAGATTCTCCCTGAGAAAAACATATACGCCAACTTTACTCAGGCTTTCAGTTTGCTACATACAGATACATACAGTAGGTAGTCAACAAAAATGCCTATTTTTACATGTTTTCACAGTTCAGCTTACAAATGATGTATAATGTACAATATTAAAATAAGAAAGTGATATACAATCTATTTTAATAGAAAATACACTGCTCAAAAGCATGTGGTCTCTATTTATTTATCTTAATGTTGTTGAAAGAACTCTTATGCTCATCAAGGCTGCATTTATTTGGTCAAAAATATGGTAAATACAGTAATATTATTACAATTTATATAACTGTTTTCTATTTGAACATATTTTAAAATGCAATTTTTTTCTTGTGATGGAAACGCTGAATTTTCAGCAGCCATTGCTCCATTCTTCAGTGTCACATGATCCTTCAAAGTCATTCTAATACGCTGATTTTGTGATCAAAAACATTTATTTTGGTGGAACATCATTTAATTTGAAACAGATTTCTAGTGAAAATCTTTACTGTCACTTTTGATCAATTTAAATGCATAAAATAATAAAATAATGTATAAATTAATAATTAATTAAAATAAATAAATAAATAAACAAATCTCACTAACCCCAAACAGTAGTGTATATTATAAGCATAAGAATTTGAGTGAATAATATAATAGTATTATACAGTTATAAAACATTACATTAATTTAAATGACACGATTTTTTATGAATTAACAATGAACATATTTGTAACATTTATTAACAATTAATATATATTTATAATAACATAGCATAGTTATTTTAAAATATCACCAATATTTTTCCTATACATATCATACCTTATTTATTTTCAAATGTGCTTATTTTTAGGTATACATCATTTTAAGAATTGTGAATCTGAAATTGATGTGTTGATGTGTTGACAGACCTAGCACTGCTGACTGAAGAGATGGTTGAAGTTCCGAGTGTGATCCGGTGTAATCCGCTCTGCTCCAGCAGGGAGGCGCTGTTGTACGGGTTTTGGCCCTGCACACATACAGCAGGTTACAAATCCACATGCTTATTTTCACTCCATGAGATCAAATATGGGTTTGTGTTAAAGATGTGTGTGTAAAACTGTGCATGTGTTGGGGGTCATATGATAATATGTATGTTTGTGTTTACTAACTGTAATCTGTGGAGGTCTGGGAGGTTCTTCACTGGGGCTTTTCTTGCCCAGGCAGGCCAGTTTCCAGGCCTCCTGCACCTCAGAGTTCAGGATAGTAAAAACCAAAAGTACAGCCAATCCCTGAGACACGTGAGTAGGAGAATGACATTATACTACATTATGTAGAAAACATCTGTCAAAGTGTACAGTGTGAAAAATGCAAAAATGACAACGATGAACTCGAGCACACAAACACACACAAAAGAGGAGATGAGTAAGAGCCAGTGCACACTTACCTGTACGCAACAGAGGACAATGAACAGGTAGTGGAACGCCAGGACACTGTTATTAACAGCCATAAGACCAAACAACCAAACACATGAACTCAATAATAACAGGAGGAAGGCACTGCGGATAGTAGAACTGAGAGATAGAGAGAGAGAAGTAGAATAAGAAGGAATTAATGTAGAATAAAGAGGCGAAAAGTCATAAATTCTGCTCTGAAAATTTGACACAATTTGACGCTAGAAACACATGCAGGGAAGAAGCACCATTATACCCAGTATAACTTTCACAATCTTTGGAAAATAATATAATATAATATAATATCATTTTTGGTTGGGGTGTAAAGAAAAAATGCTAACTTTGGTTTTAAAACATCTTCATTTGTTTTTAGCATAAGAAAGAAATTTGTACAGGTTTGGAACAATTTGAAGGTGAGTAAATGATGACAGAACTTTCATTTTTTGGGGTCACCTAAATAATACTCATGATGATGAATTTATGTTTCCCCTCCCACTTTCCATATTGATTGTTCATGAACACATGCATGTTGTACTCACATCACGGGCAGCTTCTTTATCTCCTTCTGAGTGGGGTTGCATGTCATACGCAGGACCATTAAAAACATCCCACCATTCATCTGTAAACACAGAGATTTGTCAATTTAGACAATCATTACAGTACTTCACACATCCAGAGAGAGAATTACAAAGACACATAAAAACTCTTAAACGGCGCAAACAACACAAACACACTGAAGAGCACAGTACCAGGATGACGACGCTAACTGGTCCTGCAAAGCTCCACATGAGCTTATCGTACATGGAGATCCAGCAGAAATCTGGGTTGCCATACCCCTCTGGATCCAACCCGACCGCCAGCCCTGCAGCACACATACATGTCACAGAGCATATCTGCATGAAAGTGTGTGTGTGTGTGTGTGTGTGTGTGTGAGAGAGAGAGTGTGTTTACACACCTGTAATGATAGCAGGGACTCCCCAGCCAATAGCATAGTAGAATCTCATGGCTCCATAGTTGATGTTTCTCGCTTCTGTTTGCATACGGTAAATATGAAGAGCTTCCACAAACAGCCACGCAAATGCCGACATAAAGAAGTAATGGAGCAGAATCGCAACCACCGTACACAGGAACTGCACCAATCAGAGAGAATCAGACAGAAGGAACCAATTAGACCAGAGAAAAGACAATAACAGCATATTGCATGTATAAAAAAAACATTAGTTTTATACTGCATTAAAAGAATATTTCTTTCTATTGTGTTCTTGGCCTGATAAAAGTGGGAGATGCTGTGGCTTTGTTGTATGCACAAGTGTTCTGACTTATTGATATGTGGTGCTCATTTGGGTGTTGTGAGTTCAAATCCAGCTTAAATCATTTCCCGATCTCATTCCCACCACTTCCTGAATGCTCTCTGCAGTACATGTCCAAAAAACAGAATCTAAGGTCTAAAATCAATACATGCCAGCAAAGTCAATGTTCGAGAGAGAAGATGAATTATGAATGAACACATACTCTATCATATACACACCCACATCCCAGTACAGCGGTTGAAATTAATGAACTCAGCAGTAACAGGCTTTTAGTGTGAGTGGTTTGCACTCCTGAGAATAACGTCTGTTAAAAATGGTGTTAACCTGCTTTAGAAAAAGAACTAATGTGTGAGTGTCTGTCTGAGGACGAGAGAGATACAGAGACAGCGTCAAGTGTTTAATAACGTCTGGTTCCCAGCTCACTGTGTAGTGTAAGTGGCTTTTGTACCATATTGCACTAATGGCTGAAATGTCAGTTTCTGAATGACAAATCATATTCAAGCTGCCAAGTGCTTTATCCTGACAATCAGCTCACTTTCTACTGAGCTATTCATGATCTTTAATACCTGCTGTTACACTTGCCTTTATAAAAGCTTTTAAATATAAAGTGGCTCTAAATGTCTGATACCACTGTAAAAATCGGGGAGTTTTTCTATTCAAAATGGAAAATAAACAAAGCTGAAGGTTCTAAAACAAAGAAAAATAACTGATCATATCATGAATTTTATTTATTTTATATGTGTGTGTAATATTTACTGTTTATATTTAATATTGCTACATTTAACATTATATACATTATTTAAATATAAAATGCTTGTATTTTTTCCATTGTTTACTATATATATATATATATAATTTTTACACATTTGTAATTTATATATTGTTTGAATAAACACTGTATTGTATCTACATAATATTGTGAAATATTATTACAATTTAAAATAAATGTTTCTATTACAATATAATTAAAAATGTAATTTATTTCTGATGGCACAGCTGAATTTTCAACAGTCATTACTATAGTCTTCAGCATCACATATCATTCTAATATGCTGAATTGCTGCTCAAGAAACATTTATTATTATTATCATTATCATCAGTGTTGATTATTAACAGTTGTGCTGCTTAATATTTTTTTGGAAGCCATGATACATTTTCTTTCAAAATTCTTAATTAATAAATAGAAAGTTCAAAAGAACAGCATTTATTTGAAATCCTTCAAAATTATAAATGTCTTTTCATGTTACTTTTAAACAATTTAACACAGATTTATTTATTTTTTATTAAATAATTAATGTGCTGTATCTATTTATTCTATTTTGGACTCTACAATCTACAAATAACAATGTACATTCAGCACAAAGGAGACTACACAAGATTGTGTTTGTCTCTTACAGTGTTTTTTTCTTCAAGCCCACCCAAACTTTCTTTGTCTGTCTCACTAACCCACATTTAGATTCAGACGCACACAGACATCTCTCTTCTCTGACCTGTTGTTCCGTCTGGTTGATGCCCAGCAGGTATGTGAGGTGGGAGAGGAGCGTTGCGGCAGCCATGTTGGAATGAATGCTGCGTGTGTTTGATTTCAGTCCCCTCAGGCACGATAAAACCACCACTGTTAGCAACAACGCTGCCATGGAAACTGAGAGCGAGGAGTACGTTACTATGGCGAGGGTCTCCAGGTCACCCTCTAACTGCTGCTTAGCAAACAGAGAGAGAGAGAGAAGGGAAAAGAAATCAGCAACGGTGCTTGTGCTGAAGGAGATGTCACTGTGGAACATCCTGTTCCTATGTAGTATAAGATTCTTGAAAAACGTGAATGTACATCACCTCTCTCTGTGAACTGTCCATAAGGACTCCAAACGTTCCCAGTCTGTGGCACTGACAGCGAACATGTGATGTGTTCCTATAGACCACACTACAGTCCCTCACAGTCCAGCAGCCTCCTGCTGATACACTGAACACACACATTCAGAGCATTTACTGGTTATTCCTTACAAGAAGAATACAGACTACCGGTCTGCCGTCTGGAAGATTTTTTAATGTTTTTGAAAGAAGTCAAAAACACAAAGCTGCATTAATCTGATCATATATAAAACAGTAATATTGTGAAATATTTTTACAAATTAAACATAACTGTTTTCTAATTTAATACATTTTGAAATATAATTTATTCCTGTGACGACAAAGCTGAATTTTCAGCAGCCATTACTGCAGGCTTCAGTGTCACAAAATCCTTCATATACAACCCGAATTCTGGAAATGTTGGGACATTTTTTAAATTTGAATAAAATGAAAACTAAAAGACTTTCAAATCACATGAGCCAATATTTTATTCACAATAGAACATAGATAACATAACAAATGTTTAAACAGAGAAATTTTACACCTTTATCCACTAAATTAGCTTATCAAATTTAAAATTTGATGCCTGCTACAGTTCTCAAAAAAGTTGGCATGGGTGAAACAAAGGGCTGAAAAAGCAAGAAATTTTGAAAAGATTCAGCTGGGAGAACATCTAGCAACTAATTAAGTTAATTGACATCATGTCTATAAAATAAAAGGGGCAGTGTCTCTCAGAAGTAAAGATGGGCAGAGGCTCACCAAACTGCGTAAAAAGATTGTGGAATACTTTAAAAACAATGTTCCTCAATGTCAAATTGCAAAGGCTTCGCAAATCTCATCATCTACAGTGCATAACATCATCAAAAGATTCAGAGAAACTGGAGAAATCTTGTGCGTAAGGGACAAGGCCGAAGACCTTTGTTGGATGCCCGTGGTCTTCGGGCCCTCAAATGACACTGCATCACTCATCGGCATAATTCTTACATTGACATTACTAAATGGGCCCAGGAATACTTCCAGAAACCACTGTGGGTAAACACATCCCGCCGTGTCATCTGCAGATGCCAACTAAAGCTCTATCATGCAAAAAGGAAGCCATATGTGAACATGGTTCAGAAGCGGTGTCGTGTCCTGTGGGCCAAAGCTAATTTAAAATGGACTGTTTCAAAGTAGAAAAGTGTTCTATGGTCAGACGAGTCCAAATTTGACATTTTTGTTGGAAATCACGGAGGGTTTTAGAAGGCACTATGAATGCTGAAAGGTATATAAAGGTTTTAGAGCAACATATGCTCCCCTCCAGACAACGTGTATTTCAGCAGAACAATGCAAAACCACATACTGCAGCTATAACAACACCATGTCTTCGTAGTAGAAGAGTCCGGGTGCTGAATTGGCCTGCCTGCAGTCCAGATCTTTCACCTATAGAGAACATTTGGTGCATCATTAAACGAAAAATACTGTACGTCAAAGATGACCACGAACTCTTCAGCAGCTGGAAACCTATATCAGGCAAGAATGGGATGAAATTCCAAAACCAAAACTCCAGAAAATCATAACCTCGATGCCCAGACGTCTTCAAACTGTTTTGAAAAGAAGAGGAGATGCTACACCATGGTAAACATGCCCCCGTCTCAACTTTTTTGAGACCTGTAGCAGGCATCAAGTTTGAAATGAGTTCATTTTGTGCAGTTTAAACATTTGTTATGTTATCTATGTTCAATTGCGAATAAAATATTGGCTCATGTGATTTGAAAGTCTTTTAGTTTTCGTTTTATTCAAATTTAAAAAAAACGTCCCAACATTTCTGGAATTCAGGTTGTATCATTTTAAAGGGGTCATGAACTGAGAAATCTAAATTCCCTTGATCTTTTGATATATAAGAGGTCACTGTACCATAAAAACATCCTGTAAATCTCAAAACTCAACATTTTGTTATTAGTCTAAAAACAGCTTATATTGAAGGCAATCTGCCAAAATGACAGTTTGTGGAATGTTCTACTCTATGATGTAATAGTGTGGATAAACCCCATATCCACAGAAGAAGATCAACGCCTGTTTCTACATCACTGCCTGTTTAGCCCTGCCCACCAATTCGTGCATGTAGTGTCAAAAAGAAGAGGCAAACACAGGTCTAAACAGAAACCAAACAATAAAGATACTCGTCAATAAGAACTTGGTCCTTTGTTCCCTTCATTTTACCGCAGATTCATTTACAAACAAGGTACAATTCTTTTAAGAAAGACTGAAACTGAAAGACGATGTTAAGCAGCTATAATGGATCCAACAGTAATGTCGCACCACACAAGAGTGAGTAACAGATTTTGTTATGTGGTCACTATTGCTTTGTCTGTTATTACAGATCGTTTGATATGTACAGAGTATTTATGCATCCACCTGTGAAGGATGCAGACTGTCAAACATACACAAGTGTTAGCCAATCATAGCAGTGGGCATTTACTTGCAGAGGGTCAAAAACAGAACAGAAAATTGCCTATTACTGCTAAATTATGTTTTTTATGTAAAAATCTTGATAACATTATAAGTAGACCCCAGAGAACAGTACAAAATAAAAAAACAAAGGCAGTTCATGACCCCTTTAATATGCTGATTTATTGATCAAGAAATATTTTTTTATTATAAATGTTGAAAACTGGTTTTACTGTATAATATTTTGTGGAAACCTTGATAGATTATAATTACTGTATCAAGGTAAGGTAGATCAAAAAAAGAAAGAAAGAAAGAAAGAAAGAAAGAAAGATTTCTATTTCAAATAAATGCTGTTTGTTTTTCTTTATGTTTATTAAAGAATCCTGAAAAAGGTATCACGGTTTCCACGAAAACATTAAGCAGTTTTATTAACCGTTTTAAACATTTATAATAATAAGAACCATTATTAATAATTGAGCACCAAATCAGCGTATTAGAACTGAGACTGAATTATTCCAACCTATTGACCAGCAGTGCAATGTAATGGTTCGGTCAACCGATAGTGCTTTAAAGGGATAGTTCACCTCAAAAATGAACATTTTGTCATCATTTACTCACCACCATGTCGTTCCAAACCTGTGGGTGTTTCTTTCTTATGTTGAACATAAAAAAAGATATTTTGAAGAATGCTGGTAATCAAACAGTTGATAGTCCCCATTGGCTTCCATAGTATTTCTTTCCCCTTCATTGTAAGTCAGTGGGGACCAACAACTGGTTTTTCAAAATTCTTCAAAATATCTTCTGAGTTCAACATAAGAAAGAAACTTATACAGGTTTGGAACAACATGAGAGTGAGTAAATGATGGCAGAATTTTCATTTTTTAAGGTAAACTATTCCTTTTAATAGTGGTTTTGTTTGTCCTTGAGACATGAAATTGAGTAAACAAAGACAGCGCACACAGACTTACGGGCTGCTGTGATTCCACTGCACACACAGTGGTTTGCTGCGGTTGCTGGTCTCTAGAAGACGAAACTCCAGCAGGACCGGAGTGTCCAGAAAACCCTCTACAAATGTCTGGTTATTGTACACAGAAACACTCACTACAGGCGAGTTCAACACAGGGTGTCTGGGTAACCTGCAGAGAAGCACATGCATTGTTAGAAAGACAATCACACTCCCAGATCACAGTGATCCGTGTGTTGTTTATTTCTTTCTAACCTGACGCCACGACGGTCTGTGTGGTATTTAGGGGGAAGTGCAGCCCCTAGGCTTCGATAAATGAGGAGGATGACAATGGAGACCGGTGCCTCTTGCAGTGACAAAGAACGCCGCGCTGCTGTTGCTTCTAACGTCTGATTGGCCAGCAGGTTCACAGGGCCAGCAGGAGATGGAGCTGAATCTAAACACACAGATTTATTGCTCAATGCTTTTAAGCCTTGTAAATGGGTATGTATATGTGATATGTGACTGTGTATATGTGATACATACAGAAGTTGCGCTGTGACACTAGTGCAGTAGGGGGCAGCACAACATGTGTGTGAGCATCCCAAAGCACTTGACCTCGGAACAGAGTACTGTGATACCGTGGAAAACGTCGCCGCACGTGTGTGTGGTTGTCAACGCGATCCAGATTCATGACTGCAAAATACAAACACACACACACACACTGTGTGAACTACAGGATTCTTTTAATAGATCTGCTCTCTGTAGTGCTGCAGTTTTTCTGCTGATCCTATCCGAGGTGTACACTGCAGGTGTTAGTCTCACATTGATCTTTCTCAACTGCACCTCACACTGCACATGACAGGTTATTTCCAATATTTACTTTTTCCCACCATCAGCTGACTAAGACGCTCTCTCCTCCAGAGTGAAAGTGCTATGCTTGTCACAAACAAAATGAATATTTACTGGACTGAAGCAACTTAAAATGCCACACATTATTTTACAAAAAACACACACAAAAAAAATATATAAAATACAAGTAATATAACTATTAATAAGTATTATGCCCATCACAGTAAAAAATAATCAACAAATCATTTAATGATTAAATTAATTAAATATATAATTTACTAAGATTTGTTTAAAGTGAGGATTGATATTTAAATATCCTTCATGAACAAAATAGAAATAACTCAACAGAAATGCTTCAATGACTGTTGCAATGAAAAGCATTTTACCTGAAATCAATTTTCAGAGGTCAGTCAAGTTAATTTGAGACTGACATGGCTTTTTCACTCCCTCAAAACCCACCAGAAATCATTCAAATATGCTGAACACTTCCTATATTGATCTGTATTTTCTTTGATAAAGAACAGCATTTATTTGAAACAGATTTTTTTTATCTATGAAAATAAGAATCTAAAAATCCATTGAATGCATCCTTGCTGAATAAAAGTAATTATTTCTTCTGTATGTTTGTTGTGTATTGATGCTGACCGATGTTTGGGGCGACGAGTGCTACAGGATTGAGGTAGGTCTGTTTCATGTTCTGGGCGAGTATGCGGACGTACTGCTCCAACAGATCGGCCAATCCCGCCGCTCCAGTCTGACCTGAACTTTGACCCCTCCACAACGCAGCGCTGCCCGGACCCAACAAAACACTACAGCTTCGCAACACATTCTACGGAGAGAGACAGACCAAAGCAAGACGTTAATCAACTAGTCTTGTCAAGCTCAATAAAATTTGAATGTCAAATTTCCAGCTATTCATCAGTTCCCTAAGGTAATACACACCTCATTGAAATGTGCATCCTGAGTAGCTGTCAAACCGAAGCCTGACTGGAGGATCTCAAAGGTCAGGAGGCGAGACAGCAGCCGCTCGGCTATCTGAAGGTCATTGCCATAGAGACGGGTTGTTGCCTCTGTGACATCACGAAGCTGATGGGCCAGTTTTTTCTCAATGATGGTGTTGAGTTCTGTCTCATTTCTTTCTAAAGCCTCCAGCTACACACACACATTGAAAAAATTATTATGTAATACAGACAAGCAGCTCCAAAACTGTGTAAAAGTTATGGATCTTAGGCCTGTTTCACACATCCTGTGTCAACATGAGCTATGCATAATGCATATTCAATTTATGACAATTAAGCAGTTTGTAACTTTTGAGTTTTGGTTCAGTTTTGTGTAGAATAATGATTTTTGGATGTTATATAAATATAATTAAGACACGAGTTATATAATAATTTGCAAAGTACAAATCCTAAGAAACACTTCATAATGTACGGGCTCTATTAAAATAAATATTATGGATGTTAAATGATATTGGATTTTTTAAATGTATTGGTCAATTTTGAATATTAACAATGCACATGCTCATTTCTGCTATATTTACATTTTAAATAAGCTTTGCCGTAACAACACGTCATACATACAAAATTAAATAAAAAAAAAAAACAAAAACAATAATAATTTAATAAGATTAAATCAATCCAAAATCAAATCAAAATGAATATGCATTTTAATAGAGCACATTTTAATGTTGAAATGCCAAAATCCATTTTAATTTTATTTTAATAATATTAAAATATCAAATATATATATATATATATATATACATACACACACACGGACACACACACACACACACACACACACACACACACACACACACTATAGAAAGCATACATTATCTATTTATTTGTTATTTATCTTACTACCAATTCTATCCTATTGAGCTCTAACAGGAAAATAAATTTTTGCCAATTGTACAGAATTTTAATATCAATCCATGCAAAATCTTCAGTGTAGGAACCCAGAAAAAGTTTCTGCCAAAAATGTATGCAATAGGCCTCATTATAGTAAATGTGGAGGTATAGTTTCTCACAGCTGTGTTTAGCTCCACAAAAGGAGGAGAGGTGCAGTTGTACAGATCAGGGTCGAGCCACCCTCTCTCTCCATCACAGTGCCGAATCGCAGTTCCTTGGAAAAAGAGATGAACGAATGCATTAGATGGACTTCAAAAAAGACACATAAAATACACAGATGTGAATCTACAGACTCACTCACCTACTGATCCTTTGGGACAGGGGACAGCAGCAGGCAGGTTGAACTTTGTTCTGGGCCACCAGATTGCTGATGTTATGGTCTTCGGACAGCCATCATAGATTACTAAGAAAAGCGGGTGAGGAAATGATTAACAATTGTGGAGAGAACATGAAAGGATTAATGGTTGGATGAATGGGTATTTACTGTACCTTCACAGCCTGTTTGTGTGACCTCAGCAAATGGATTGTCACACATGTTACACTGTCTGCCAATCACTCCAGGTCGGCACTGGCACTGGCCGCTCTCAGGGTCACATGACCTTGAGAAGGAGCCCACTGGATAGCAATCACATGGCAGGCAGACATCACTGCCCCGCTGTCGGTAATGAAACTCCTGACACACACAGAAACATCCATATTAACACATGCATTTACAACACAAACTGATGAAAATCACAAAGCATAGTGATTATAATATAATAGCAAGAATAATAAACAAAATTCCTTCATATATTTCAAAAGCTTGATAAGATTGTGTGTGTTCATGTTTTCCTTTGGGATCGGAGTGTAATATACAGATAATCAAAAGCCTGATGTACAGCGTGAGGGTGAGTAAAGCTTTATTACAGCACCCCAGAGTGAAGAACACATTTCTCTAATCTCTTAATTACACTTACACTTACACACACACACACACACACACACACACACACACACACACACACACACACACACACAAACCAATTAACACTTCCCAGACCAGCTATACTGTATGAACAATTATATGTGAACATGTGGGCATTCGCTCCTATAAATAGTACCAAATCAAAAGAACATGTGTGAATTTGACTATAAACATTTAAAGACTGGAAGGTATTATCTGTACATACTGGCAAAATGCATACTGTATACAGGAAAGTGCAACATAACATGCTACTATTAAGAGAAATTTGTGCAACTTCATAACCTAAAATACCTGTAGTTGTACAAATGATGATTTCAGTTTAAAGCTGTAATGCTTTGGCAGGAAATTCAGGAAATCTCCAATTCCTATTCTCACTAGTTTCTCCACTATTTTGTATACTCTATATACCATTTTAATAATAAAACTGAAAATAAAGTAAAGCTGGAATGTGCCTATTAAATGTAATATGTGTCTAAAAAGCTCTAACTGCTAAAAATACATTGTCAATTCACCACAGGCTGATCTTGAAAAACTCTGTTTTTACTCTCCTGAAACTCTGAGAAGGTCAGGAACATGAAGTTTTCTCTGAGGAGCGAAACGCTCCGCGTGTTTATGAAGCTACTGGTTGTTGGAACAGCTTTTACTGTGACTGCTGATCCTTACTGAAACAGTATGTTTGTGTTCTTATGGTATAGCGTGTATAGAGTAGACTTATGCTTTAAGAGGGTTTAGGTATCAAAACCAACAGACAAATCAGTTAAAATGCAGACTAAACATTGAAAATAAGAAATGTTCTTGAGCACCAAGTCAGCATATGTGACCCTGGACCACAAAACCAGTCTTAAGTCACTGGGGTAAATTTGTAGCAATTGCCAAAAATACACTGCATGGGTCAAAATGATTGATTTTTCTTTTATGCCAAAAATCATTATGACATTAAGTAAAGATCATGTTCCATGAACTGTAACTATATCAAAACTTAAATTTTGATTAGTAATGTCCATTGCTAAATACTTCATTTGGACAACTTTAAAGGTGATTTTCTCAATATTTTTTTTTTTTGCACCCTCAGATTCCAGATTTTCAAACAGTTGTATTTCGGCCAAATATTGTCCTATACTAACAAACCATACATCAATGGAAAGCTTATTTATTCAGTATTCAGCTTTCAGATGATGTATAACTCTCAGAAAAACTGACCCTTGTGACTGGATTTGTGGTCCAGGGTCACATATTAGAATGATTTCTGAAGGATCATGTGACACTGAAGACTGGAGTTGTGCATAACGAAAATTCAGCTTTGTCGTCATTAAAATAGAAAACAGTTTTAAATTGTAGTAATGTTTCACAAGATTACTGTTTTTGATCAAATAAATGCAGCCTTGCTGAGCATAAGAGATCCCAATCCCAAACTTTTAAACGGTAGTGCACATGTCTGATGTGAATCTGTGATTTTATTTATTTATTTCATTTTTTTGGATGTCCACAGTATAACAGTATGCATGCACCTTGCAGTAGCAGTGTCCAGTGGTCTTATTGCAGTCGGTGTCAAAGCCTTTACTGGCTTCACAGTGGCAGGGTCCACATGTCGGGCTGCCCCACCAACCACGAGGACATTGCTGCTCGACCCTACAAACACACACACAGTTAGATTTGAGCAAATACCTATGTATCTAGGGCAGATCTGACATGGAGAGCGAGACAGCGTGACACAAAGAGAGAGAGAGAGATGGAGCCAACAGATAAAAGAGAGCAGATGAGATTGCCGCTGTTGTGAAGGATTTGGCTGAGCGTGTGTGAGTTTGAGGTAGGGGTTGAATTAGGGTCACATGAGTTACAGTCTGTCGGTAAACTTAAGTCTACTTTCATCCGTTCAAAGCCACCAAACCTTAAGCACACACGCATACATGCAGCTAAGCAGAACAAATGCATCATTAACATGAACACAAACTTATTCGCCATACACATCCAGTCTTTCAGATAAGCTTTGAACACTGGATTAGTGAGACAGGAAACTCTCACACATGCACACAAATTTAGCCGTAAATCTGAATGCACCAATAAAGTCTTTGTCCATCTCTCACTGATTATCTTACTGGTACATTTTGCCTGTAGAGATTATAGTCAGAATAAAAGTAACTGGGCTACAGGACAGATAAGGTATGCAGCGGAAATCCTTTTTTCAGTATTTTTGTCTTGTGTCTCAGCAAAAAATAAATAAATAAATAAAATAATTTTTTTGAAAAGCAAAATTGTGTAAGATAAAACACAATTTTTTTTCTGAGAATATAACTTCAAGTAAATTATTTTTCTACCATATTAGAATTTTTTCAGGTATAAACCTGACTAAATTTAGTTGGATTTCTGATTAAAACAAGGGGAAATATATTGGAAAATATATAAATAAAAAAATAACTATTTTTCCTACATTTATCTTCTTTTAACTATGTTTAGATATTGCTACTGAGAAGGGAAAAACAATATATACTGTACTATATAATTAAGAAAACATCTTTTTTCAGCACATGTAATGATTCAGTAGTGATGTGTGTGTGTTCATTCGTGCTCATGCATGCATGTGGTGTGTATTAATGTGTACCTGTGTTGGCAGTACTGTCCATAGTGATTGTCCTCACAATCACAAATATAGCCATGTGAGGAGCTGGGTTTCCTGTGACACTTTGCTTGATTTTCACATGGGTTCAGCTGACATGCATCCATACAGCTTTTACCATAGAATCCTGTAAATGAAAAATGTAAACTGTAACAACTCAATATTTTTTCAATGTTAAAGTATTTTCTCAGCCATTCTTAGGTTAATTTCAGTGAAAAGTATAAACACTGTAACTGCTATCACAGAGTTGGCTCAACCAATATTGTGAGTTTTGGGCGGGGCTATCTGTTTGCGCGACCAATGGCAGATGTAGGGAGTGTTCAGGGAGCTGTTTGTATACCAGAAAGACTTTAAAAGAGTCATGAAAAATCAAGTTTTCTGTGATCTTTTGAGATTTCAGAGCCCAAAAAAGATTATCCACTGAAAAAAATTGTTTTATGACTGATCACATCAATTCAACTTTGACAGTCTGAGTGACACATTTCAGTGTGAACTGTTTTGCAAACCTAAAACAATGTAATGCTGGATGAGGCAGTGCCAAATTTATTGGATATGACAGCAAACTCTCAGCCTGTTACTCACTTCAGGTGGCTTAAAGGCACAGAAGCAAAAAAGAAAAACTGCCTGTTTAAACAGTCAAAAGGCAAAATAAAACATGACTAACATTATAGATGGATCTCAGGGAAAAAAATAATGCAATAAAAATGTATGATACAAAGAAATTCATCCTAGATAATAAAGGAAAAGATACACACGCCCCAATTAAATCTACAACAATGAAATTCATTTGAGGGAAAAACATCACACACGTCAAATACATATTTATTGAATTAAAGGCATAAAACACACAGGAAATGAATGAACTGATAGTATTTCACTCTCTACACAAAACAGCCAACAAAACAGCATAGCCTTGATCTTTCCTTCACCAGAGTCATATAGAAAGCCTCCATCTGCACGACAAGTGATCAAAAGACACAATAACCCCCTTTCTCTCTCTCTCCTTCAGCAGGGAGATGTTTGAACTACTGTGCAAAAGTGTGTGCAAAGCTTATTAAGAAGAATGAAGAAATGGAATGCAGTAATACAACCATATGATCTTCTGATGAAGCCTTCCACTGCTTTGAATGCTATAGAAGTCACTACAGGTCAGGAATGGAATAAAGTCCTCAGAAAAAGCAACTTTATTCAGCACAGATTCAACTAGCATGCTGCAGTACTGAGACTTATTAAAACTGTTAAATCATGTATGGGAATCTAACAAACAACAGAGCAAGAAGGAGAGATATTTCTGTTCTTAAATTTAGGCACTCTTAGCACTCTCTCTCTCTGTGTGTGTGTGTGTGTGTGTGTTTGTGTGTGTGAGAGAGAGAGAGTGAGAGATGTTGTACGTGTGGGTTTACTCTACCAGGAGGAGGTCTGAGAAATTAATTCAGAGTTTATGAGGAGAGGCTTTGATTTCTCTTTCTGCACAGCACTATTAATAACACTGGGCTGATGCAAATTTTAACGGCATGATAATGAAGTGAACGGGTCTGTATCTTCATTTAGACATGATGGGAGCTCATACCAACACAAGCACTTATAAATGTATATCATGTACTCTGTGTGGGTGAACTGTCAGGCTGTTAACAGAAACCACTGACATGCTCTATGTATTATTAATAAACATATAGACTGTACAGACGTCTGACACCACACTGAAACTGAAAAAATATATGTGGGATTCAAGAACTTAAGTACAAATCAATAAATCAATAAAAAAATAAGTAAAATTTTAGTATACTGAATATTTTAAAACAAAAAGAAAGAAGAAAGTACAATTTTGTGCTTCTAAGTCTAATCAAAAAAGGAAATTTGTGATTGATCATGTGAACTCCTTTGTGCTGACGGTAAGACGGTTCTTCCACTGAAGCACAATCATGCTGGAGAACATGATTATCAATTTTACAAAAACTTGTAGAGTTCATGCAGCTCGAATAGTAATGCCATTAAAGCACACCTAACACTAAAATTTTCAGTTCAACTCTTCATTAAAATTCTTATGCTGATAATATAAATTATGATGAAAAATGCATGAAATTAAAAAAGCAACATAGATCTTCACATAGACTCTTGGACCCCATTGTATGTATGTATACAAAACATTTTGACTCTGTACATTTTGTATCCAAAAATCATAATTCACATCTTACCTGGTTCACAAACACAGGTGTGTCGATCCCATTCATCGGTGCATTGGCTGTGGGCGGGACAAGGGGAGGAGTTACAAGGGTTGCCAACATTACAGCCAGTTTCCACCTTGATGGTTCTGGAAGGGCGTGGCAACGCAGGGGAATCAGGACGCACGCCCAGACGCACCCCCTGAGGACACATACCGGAACATAGAAGATATAGATATAAGAATGCACACATAAAATAAATAAATAAATAAATAAATAAATAAATTATCAAAAGCCTTGCTGAGTATCATAGACTTCTTTAAAAAATACTAAAAATAAATTAAAAATGTCTAATAAATTAAATGGAAATAATAAATGCTTTGCTGACTGCACATTTGAAGGAACTTTTATATTATGTCAGTTCTCTAAGTTCTCATTAATTATTCAACTAATTGTCTGCTTGTTAAAAACTAATGACGCCATTAGGAATTCAAAACTACCAATAATTCATACATTACAGGAGGCTGCAGAAGCAGAAGTGTGGTGAGCACAGTTGAGATCATATCAGGTTACTATAAAAAGAGAACACAAGAAATGACTGAAAGTTACAAAAAAGACTTACCTGAATGCAGCCACGTATCCCATTTTGCACCTCTCCTGACCCTAAAACTCCACCTACATGTAGGTGCTTCACCTTTACACCATTAATCTCATTCCCAACAATGACTGTTCCCTGTGACAGAGAGAGATTTGAAGAGAGGCAGAGAAAGAAATGGAGGGAAAGTGAGGTTAGATTAGTTGATTTAAGTTATATTGCATGTAAGTCAGTTTTCAATCACTAAACCAGTGATCTGTGTCTTATTTGTAGTTTAATCCAGAAAGATTAGGATCTGATATTCCAATATTCCAGATTAAGGATTACAACACAGGATTATAACAGTCATTCAGCGACATAATAGGGGTTAGAGGACCACTTATGTGTGGGCGTATGTGTTTGTGTGTACCTGATACAGTCCAAAGTCCAGTCGGACTGTAGCAATATATCGAGTCTCTCTGCCACTCCTGACATCGCGGAGCTCGAGCTGTAGGTCATGCCAGCGTCCATCACACACCTGAACCTGATCCAGTCTCAATCTGACCGGCCGAGTCGAACCCCGTGCCACAGAAAACACCAGCTGACCTGAAACCACCTGGAATTAGAAACATACACACTAGGGTTTTTAATAATTAACCATTTCTCAATTTCAATGAATGTTTGTATAGGATATGAGAGTTATACTTGAGCATCTAAGCATCTGGAGCCTTTGGAGTTCAGCGCAGAATTGTCTACTTCAAAGTGCTATGGGAAGTCAAGCTAGTTTTATTTAATTTACACTGTGCTTCTAGTGAAAATTAGTGTTTTCTACTCCAAAAGAGATCATGTTTTCCTTTCATCAGGCTCTTAATGATTTAAAACATTTCTTGGAATATTTGAAGGCAAACAAGCCCAGGTTTTTCCTTAATGACAGAGAACATTAGAGTAGTACAGCTTTTACACAGGAGGAAAAACTTGATTCTACTTGCCTTTTATGAAAATTTCTGTCATTGTTTTATTAAATGAAAATGAAATAGTTATGAAAAATAGTAATAAATTTAGAAACTACAACTGAAACAATTGTAATTAAAATAGAAATTGAAATAACTTCCTCTTTCCACCAATTAGATTTTGTAAGAAAAAATTAAAAAAAGGGGGAAAAAAATCTGTAAATCTTGACATTAAATTAAATTCAAATGTAAATAAAATTCAATCAAATTTAAAACTTATGTAAATGTAAACATAAATTTAAAAAATATCTAAATTAATTTTGCTTTGCCGGCCAAACATTTCACCTTATTGGCTCCACAAAATAAATAAATAAACAAACAAACAAATAAATACATCAGTACAAGAAAGAAAGTCAAATAATTGAAAATGTAAATTTGAATGAATTTTTATTAGTAATCAGATGACACACAGACTACAAATTTGAAAGGGCTGAACTTTTTCTAGTGATTTCTTTTCCTTTCTGTGTGTATTACTGTGTGTAACATGCTACTCAGTGTGTTTGTAAGTGTGTATACCTGAAAGATCAAGTTGGTGTACTGTCCAGCTTGAGCCTGCAGGAGAACCCCCTCTTTTGATCTGGTGCGGAACACCAGTCCCATGTACCAGGGTGTAGTGATGGTGACTTCATTCTTCAGGTCCCACCACAGCGCACTGTTTCCAAGGAAACGATGGGGGTGGGACATCACTGTGAAAGAGTCATTCCGACAATACCGTCATCAGTGATGTCATCATGACATTAACATTTAGTAATAGTTCCTGTTTGATACTGGCATTCTGATTTAATATTCACTTAAAGATCAAAAGAGAAATATTTTATGTATTAATGAGTTTTGTATTTTTATGCGGATCTCACCTAAGTTGCAGTCCTTTCCTCCAAATCCAACAGGGCAGTCACAGGAGTACGTTTCCCAGCTCACCCTACATGTGCCGCCATTCTGGCACGGGTTTGATTTACAGAAAGGCAGTTTGGCACTGCAACCTAATACAGACACAGAGCATTACCTCACAACTGCTGCAGCCAATCACAGAAACATCACGATCCCCATAATAGCCAATAACAGGCCGACAATAACCACAAATGCTCTCAAAATTAGTATACGGTACACCACCATTCAAAAGTTTGGGGTCGGTAAGACTTTTTTAAAAACAAGTGTCTTATGCTCACCATTTATTTGATTAAAAATTCAGTAAAAACAGTAAAATTGTGATCTATTTTTACCATTTAAAATGTAATTTATTCCTGTGATGGCAAAGCTGAATTTTCAGCAGCTATTACTCCGGTATTCAGTGTCACATGATCCTTCAGAAATCATTCTAATATGCTGATTTGCTGCTCAAGAAATATTTCTTATTGTTATAAATGTTGAAAACAGTTGTTCTGCTTAATATTTTTTAGGAAACTGTGATTCTTGGATGAATTTAAAGTTTAAAAGATCATCATTTCATCATTTAAATATGTTTTTCACAATAATTAATTTCTTTTAAACCGAAAATTCTTACTCCAAACTTTTGAATGGTAGTGTATGTGACAATCACACACACCGGGTAAAGTGCCATTATTAGCGATGAATCCTGCCATGTCCACTGGTCTGTTATCAATATGCAGGTCTTTCATGCAGCCAATAAATTCTCTTGTAGTAAACGGGAAGTTCTCAGGCAGGTTAGGAACTCCACCCAAAAACAACGGGCCAGTCAGATCCAAAGACCTGTGAGAAAGAAAAAATACAGAAGGAAAGAATGAGAAAGTTGCTAAATGTGTTCTCCTGAGCAAAACCAACATGAACATATAAAGGTGTATATATTAGATTGTGGATGTTCACTTTTTGCTGCTGGTCTGTCTTCCCTGTGCAGCACAGCTGTAGTTGCCGAGCTGAATGCCAAACCTCAGCGAAACAGCTGTGTCACAGTCATCTACACTCAAGACTGCGACCTTCTCATCAGACGGACCCTGAACGTCACCGCTCACACTGCGCTTTGGCTAGATACGAGCACAAATGAGTCCTCATAAGTACACGAACACAAAGCACAAGACTACATTCTGAATACATAAAAACGACTGTTACCAAATTAGGATGCAAACTGCTTCTTTCGAGGACTTGCTCACCTTGTTGTAATAATGGATGTGAACGGTGTGCCAGTTGCCGTCACTCACTCCACCAGGCAGGTACGGACTCACCTGAGTAGACGATTCACCTGTGGTCACAGGTCACACATAAATGAGAGGTCGATATTACAGAGACAAAATTTACACCACAACATAGACTGAATTATCAGAATTACTCATTACATTGTAGAACCATAGATTTGTCCAGGATTTATTTCAACTTTCTGAACAAACAAATTCACTCTTATTTTTACCTGTGGAGTATTTAAGAACCATTTGTCCATCCAGTATCTCCAAAGCAAGGAAGTCGTGCTTCTCATTAAACCGACCGTTGTAGAAGAGCAAACCATTACTTTCCAATGTGGCAAACCTACAAAACACATTTAATTCTCATCAAAGATCTGGAATGACTCAGGGCCATTTAGAGTTAGAGTATAATGTGATGTCCGCAAACTGAGAAGAAGAGTACACTCAGCATAAAATGATCTCTAAAGCAATTCCATTCGATTTCCAGTCAACCTGGGAAGTTTTCATGGCAGGGGTTCAGCAAACAGTATCCATTAAAACTTTCAAAGTCAAAAAGTATGCACACTTATAGTAATATCGATAGATTCTTATATGTGTACTCCACATTTCTGTAGAGAAAGTTATTATTCACGTAAATCTTTCATTAAATTATGAACTTTCCACATTTCAGCAGCAAAGCACCCTCTTAAGATGCATATAAGATGAAAGCCAGAATAACAATCTTTCTTTTTGCAACATAAATTTATAGCTGGCATGCCTCTGGATGTCCTCTCTGGAGACTCGATTTAAAACAGCTTTTAGTTTGGTCCAGACACAACGCTGACAAAAGGCCTGAGCTGTGAGAGAGATGGACATTGTTTACGCTCCACAGAGCAAAGACTTTTAGGTTTAAAAGAGTTTTTTATAGGACATGGTCAGTCTGTAAATTGCACACTGTAGCACAATGGTTATCTTTCGGTGCAGAGAGCCAAGACTTTAACCGAGAGAAAGAGAAGGATTTAATATTCTGCCGTGTCTAGGGAGATGAGAGGAGGTTGTGCCCTTTCTGGATGTGTTGATATTTGACCATGTTAATAAATAAAATAGCTCTGTTTTAGTCGCCCTGGAGATTACAACAAACAACCATTATATTACCTCTGTGCCACAGCAACCAAACCCTGACCAATCACATCAAACACATGACCAGAAAATAGCACTCACAAGGGGAAGTGGAAAAAAAACAAAACAGGATGAAAAAAGAGAAAGAGAGTGCTAAGGAGCTTTTCTTATGAGAGAGCATGAAAGAGAGAGAGCAGAGAATATAAGAAAGAGATCACGGAGGAGAAAATAAGATTTATGATATTTGCACATTATAAAATATTAAAAGTGTAGGTAAGAGTGGGTAATATTTTATATTATTACTGTTTTAAAATAATTTCTACTATCTGAGAGAGAGAAAAAACTCTTAAAATCCTAAATCTAATCCTAAATGGTCGTCTGTGCCATAATTTTGGCCTTGACATGACCTAAGAATAAGATCAGATGTGTGTACTCACGAGAGAGAGATGGAGAGGTGGAATCGTTGACGGAGCCCCCTGAACATCATGAATGATTTTGGCGGGAAGGATCTGGTAGTGACAGAGCAATATGGCTTCTCATAACCTCCTGCAGGACACTCACACCTGAATCCCCCACCAGAGATCTCACGACACGTACCACCGTTACGACAAACGCCTGCAACACACTGGCCACCACGCCGGTCGAACTCACACCGCTCGCCTGAGACACACAGAGAAAACAGGAAATTTAAAATACATAAAAATCACATACACATGACAAAACAAATACACATGCACAGGTCGATATACACTTTAAAAAGTTATTATTAAAATAATAACTTTTTGTACTCCATTACATTATTTAAAGATGACAATTGCACTGCACTGCAAAAATGAGGTGCTGATATTTTTAAAGATAATAAAAACACTAATTAATAACAGTGTTACATATAATCTTCAGCAAAGCTCAAAATAAATATCCATTTTTCATAATGTACATTAAAACTTGATTACTAAATTCACTTACAGCATTTAAAATATTTGATTTTAGTTTTTAGTGTTTTTTTTTCATTTATTTAGACAAAATACTTTTGAATTTTAGTATCAGATGTTTATCAGTTATCAGCCATAACATGAAAATAATTCATGGAGTCTTGGTATTGGCAAGACTTTTAATATCAGTGAGTTCCTATTTCTGAGTAAATGCTTTGACTGAACCTAAAATGTCATGTAGTCATGACTCTGTCACATGTCCATTTCGGTTTCGTTCCTGTTTGCCCTTATTTGGTGTTTCCTGTCCTAGTTTAATCATCGTTTAGTCTGTTCACCTGTGTTTGATTAATTATCTAGTTTACTCCTTGGTTTCCTGTTCCTTTAAAAGCAATCAGTGTAGTGTCAGTCCTTTGTCAAGTCTTAAAGTTATTTTGGTTGCATTGCTGTGTTTCCCGTGTTTATTTCCAGTTTTTGTTATTAAAGATTCTCCCTTTTGAACTCCTCGTCCTCTTGCTTTCTTGGACAGCATACACCCGTAACAGACTCAAAATCTGTCAAATTGTTAACGATTTCCCATTTTGACTAAATTTAAAATTATTTATAAAGTTAAGCTGTTAAAGTCGGCATGAAATTGAAATCTATGGAATCCTCTGATTTTGGACTTCTTAAATCATTTTGTTTGCTTGAACCCCTTTCTCACAATGCAAGTTCACAGTCAGATATTATTTCATTCAGACCACAATCAAATGATTTCACAGGTTGAGAAATACAAAATGACAGCAAAGCCAGCAACAAAAATTTAAATAAAACTGGAAAACATTCCAAAATACAAACCTAATAATTATTCATGCCCTGGTGCATGCTGACAATAGTGAGGGAACGGGACCAAACCACACAGCAGTTTTTCCAAAGTTCTATTTTTACTTGATCCAAGAATCATTTCACACAGCTTTATGTAGAATATGAAGAGGTGAACATTAATGACTTTATTTTAATCAGTTGCATTTTGGATAAAAATCCTATAAATTGTACCATCACTGTATCAGCAGGGGTCTAGCTTACACACACACATACTTTGTTAGCAATGTGTAGAAGCTCTGTAAAAACCTGTAGACGGGAATGTCTCAGTGGACCAATAAAAGACACACACAAACACACACACACACACACACATACACACACATTTGTTTTGTGGTTTACAGGGACTCTCCATAGGCGTAATGGTTTTTATACCATACAAACTGTATGGGCTATTGCCCTACACCAACCCTACACCTAAACCTACCCCTTACAGGAAACTTTGTGCATTTTTAGATTTTCAAAAAAACACCATTTAGTATGTTTTTTAAGCCTTTTGAATTACGGGGACATAGGCAGTGTCCTCATAAACCACCTTCAAATTGTAATACCTCTGTCATACCCATGTCATTAAACAAATTTTGTCCCCGTAAACCACAAAAACCAGTACACACACACATACACACACACACACACACACACACACTACATAAAGCAGCTTGTTGTTTTGGTTTTGAAACATCAGCAGATCCTGCCCTTAGGCTTTATGATGCTGAGCCAAATGTGAGCCAGATTCTGGTGCTGTGATGTTCCAGCATTGTGTTGGTGAGCCTCTGGCAACGGTTAAATAAAGCACATTAATGTGCATGCGTGTACAAACCTCTGGCACAGACACACATGTAGACATCTCCGTCTCGCTTTAGTGGGAGTGTGAAAATACTGCCTTTAAAAGCACTTCAAACTTTGACCCACTACCACAGAAAAACACATACGTGCAACCAAATGCCTTAGGACACACATTTGGACAGACACACACCACAGGCAAACAAACCACTAATGTTTACACTATAGTAACTGCTCACTGCAAACCAGCCACAGATACACACACACACACACACACCAAAACTCTCAAGACACATGGACTCCAGCCTTTATCCTACTAGCTACTTAGACTGAATTTATTTGCATATTCAACGAGAGGTACTAGCATATTCATCATAGCTTACAAACATATCACCTGCAAAGGGAAAAGGATTTTAGCACACATTACTCTTGACAGCACAAGATTGAATATTCAAAAGCCATATAAAATAAGCTGCTGTTCCCAGAATAAAAATATATATAAGCAGGTCACAGGTCTCTGAATACCAAGTGAACTGAATTTTTCTAACTAAAATCATAAATTAAACAGGACTTTCTTCATAAGAAGGGCTTTCTTCATAAGGAATAACTAATTTCTTTGATAAATTAATTTACTAAAAGATTCTAAGGAGGCATCAAACTATCTGACCAACATCCACTTGGGCTAAAGACAGATATTACTGAATTATAATTTAAGTTAAATTGCAAAGTTAAATCAACAATCTAATGGGTTTAGTTAAATTTAGTGTAGTTAAATTTAACTAAACCCAATAGATTGTATATCTACTGTAGATTTAGTTGACTAAAATCTGATTATATTTAGTCAACTAAAACTAAACTAAAACAATTCCGATTATTAAAATATGACAAACTAAATGGCATTAAAGTCTACATCAAAATTTGCTGTCAAAATGAACACTTCTAACAACCATCTAACATTCCATAGCAACTGAATATTTTCTTGACACTATAGATCTAAAAATATTTTTGTGGGGAAAAAAAAAATCTGAATGTATGTATATTCTGCGTAATTACATGGTATCTTATCAGTAGTGGTGCTGACTGTATAATAGTGTTCCAGTTTTGCAAGATGTCTCATTTGAATTTAATTAAATGGCTTTTATGATGTTTTATTATTATTTAGCATGTCACACAACCCTCTTTTCAAAGTGAATGCCCCTGGCCCTTGTTAAACTATATGAACTGTCTGACATGAACACAAGCAATTCTGAGAAAACATTTCACACTGACTGCTCCTGCTCTCAGTGCACTTACTGACACACATTCAGAGACATACAGCAATTTCTTTAAACTTCTCAACCAGAACTGCCAGAAAAACAAACACAAACATAAACATAGCATGCTAAAACTCAAAAATACAAACAGCCCCTCTGTGTTCAATGAGGTATAAAAGTTTTCATTTTAAAGTCCAAAAACAAACTAAGAGAAATAGAACTGTCTTCACATATCCACAACAAATACAAGTGATGGCACACAGAGATGTTCACATACATAAGCATTCAAGCTCAGTTATCTCTACATGGACAAAAAGATGAGCCTTTAGGTACACACATGCTCTCAAATACACACTTACTCACTTAAACAAATCTCCATTGATTCTCAGTTGACTCACTTAAAATCCAGCAGGGAAAGGCTTTAAAACCCTCTCTGCAAATATCTCTCCATCTTTAGTCTCTCTCTCTCTTCAGTCTCTAGATACTTTTGTCCTTTTATATTTGTGTCATGTGCTCGCTCTTTCTTTTTTCCAGCTGTTCACTTCCTGACTTACTATTAAGAGCACTTTTCCCTCTTTCTTCCCCTTTTTTTTCTGTTTCACTCTCCTCCCCGGTACCTATCTACTCCATCCCCTCAGAATATTTGGTAATGTATTCTCTCCCCTTCGTTCAAATGATGTTTAATTCATCAAAGCTATTCTTCTCCTCTTGGGCTAAACCACCCTCTCTACCCAACCCCCACCACACACATGGTACGGCCCTCGGGGGATCCTGCATCTGCCCCTGCTTTCATCCTTCCGTTGGATTTCTTTTTCTCTCTTTCACTTTCTCTCATACTGCAGCGTTTGTATTACTAAGAGTTGCTCATTTAACTTCAGACTGACTTCACTGCTGAGAGTAACTCCCATGGCCACACATATACACTGAAAAACAAACCGGTTGTGCTGCACCACCAGTAGCCACTGTCTAGTCTCACCATCAGATGGTGCGCCCACAGATCGCTCACAGCTCCTTCACTGGCCATCTGATGCATACTGCACAGAAAACTGGCATTGTTTGATTGGCAGGATGCTGCATAATTTTCAAATGCTTTTTTGAAAGAACTAGAATTGGATTTGGAGACACCAAAGACGCTTATAGCCAGGGCTGGGTTAAAATATTGATTTTCCCATTACTCATGATATTCCTTTGAAAGATCTCTTAGGTCTTAAAATCCCACAATTGATTGCTCACAGCAAGACTATTCATATTTTAGCAAGTCGGTTTTTAGGTAAGTCTATTTTACTCAAATTTGCAGTGCAAATGCATGGAGGATTAGGAGTGATAATTTAGATATTAAGAAATGAGAAATTAATTATTTAAACATGAAAAGAAATGAAATGCTTTAAAATGTAGATAAATAATAAATTAATAAATCATGTTTAAATTGAAAAATAAATGGACACATTTATGGCCATTTGCTATTCTTTGTCCATTTGCTGATTGCTTTTCTTTGTTGTTTTGTCGAATGCTTTTCTTTATCCATTTGCCAATCAAGTCAAAAAAAAAAAAGTTTGGCAGTTCAATCATGGGGGCAACAAACCAACTTTTGACTCAGGCTTAAGAGCAACCCGTGTGCCACTCAATTTGTAATAATTTTATACATTGTTATAAAAATGTTTTTTCATAAGAAACACAATTTAAAATTTATATCCACAGTCGGTATCCACAGAGCAGGTTTTGTTTATGGATTTTTATATGTGACAGTTTGACAAAAATTATTACATAAAATCACATTTTTGTAATGTACCAAGCAAGAAGGATCCTTAAATAATTTATAGATTTTAAAAAATGAGAAAAAAGAGAGACATTCAAAGAAATGTATACAGAAATGTATCCAATCAAATCAAATTTTGAATGGAATGGGTGTGTGAATTAGAATCTAATTGAACTGGGAATCTGTATCTGTAACCAGTCCAACTCCTAGCATCAAATCTTCAAAAGGCATTCTGTGTTTTCTGTCTAACCACACAAGAAACATCAAATGCCAAGGGTTGTTGGGTTTGTTGGATCAGTGTGTCAACCTGTCTGTTGCCGTGTGTTGGGCAGCATCAACATGACAGTTTTTATTTTCATCATTCTACTGTACATCCAACAGCCAACTTTAGTACACATTTGAAATGTTGCCGTTTGTTTTGGCAGTGTGAACCAGCCATAAGTGGGCGATTCTTGGCCAGAACAAACTGCAAAGTGCACCAGACGTTCTTTTGCAAGTCCTTGCTAGACTTCCCATCATCTAGAAAGACACAATAACACATCTCTTCCTGAAATACACAACCACACCTCACCTGTGTAATCCTCTCGGCAGATGCAGGTGTAGCCTCCCTCTCTGCGAGCGCACACTCCTCCATTCATGCAGGGGTTTGAGTAACACAGGTTAATTTCAATCTCACAGTAATCTCCTGTAAATCCGGCAGGGCAGCGGCAGCGCAGCCCTGTGATGGGATGGATGGCTTCTATATGGATGGAGAAGCATAAAGGAGCGGAGCTGTTGAAGCGGAGAACGCTGATGCACTTCATGTAGTTCTGACATGGCTCACGTAAACACACGTTATCATCAAATGGGAGAACCTGCCGGAATACAAAATACAGCGTCAGAGAAGTGTGAGTGTGTCTGTATGTTTGTGTGTGCTCTCACCACAAAAAGTACGGAGGACAGGGAGACTGCTTTTATTTAACTCATACACTTAAAATTTTAGCCAAGCTGTGTTTTTGTGAATTGAATAAATAGCGTTAAATACATCCTTTTACAGTTTTTCTCAGTTGCTTTGGTGCATTTCTCGAATCATCCTTAATATTTGCAAAGAAGTATGTGCATTTCTCAAAACAATTCGTACAAACAGCACCACACAATAGATTACCTGCAAAAGCCTGTAACTTACTCAAAACCTTTAGTTCATCTCTCAAACGTAAATTTATATGTCAATGAACATATCAGCGCCATCAGAATGAAAAGTCCTTGTGTCATTGTTCACAAACAAGATAGTCAAAATGCTTAGTCATGTTGTCAATATAACAGTGCACTCTGTTAGTGTTACCTGATGTAAACTATAGCAGCAGTTTGGATGACAGTTACTGTACCGAAATGCAGAAGGCTGCACTTCTTATGTATGCCATATATGCTTTCAAAAGTACAAATTTACACATTACTGTATGTGGGCTATTGATTGAAAGAGACTGTTTTGAAAAGTTTGAATTATTGAGGATATGGTCGATCTCCCAATATTTAGCTGCACCCTTCAGCCATTGTAAGGCCATGATTGACAACATGGTCCACAATAGTGGCCCTTATTTCATCTGATATGCGCCTCTGTCCTTGGCCTCTTCTGCCTCTTCCTCTGTTTTGCCTCTGTACACTTCCAATGCATCCTTACTCCTCTTCTTCCTCTCGTCTGTTGACCCTGATCGTTTTCTGGATGTTCATCCATCGTCAGAATTTGTAACTCTTGTGTTGTCCTCTGTCTATATATGCTTTCCAATTGAAGGTTCATGAGATGCACCTTTGAGCTATTTCAGAGAACTGGTATATAATTGGTTGATCTATATTCTCTTCATTAGTGAAAGTCAAGATTCACTTGCACAATTCATGGCAAATTTACAAAAAGTCTAATAGAAATGTGTAGAAAATATGCTTGACAGTTTATGACAACTAGATCAACCATTTTGCATCTAATGACTTACACGTTGAACTAATGACTAGATGTTTTGAGGGGAAAGACTATAGCACAGAGAACTATATAATACATTTTGAGCAACATGATATTGGCAACTGAAAATGTAGGAAACCGCAGACAAATGTACATAATCAGTTGCATGAACATACCTAAGCAATCACAATTTGTTCAAAAGAATGAGAAACTGCTTTTATGATGTGCACAAGTGACTAGATGATGTGGAGGTTGAACAAGTAGTTTTGAAAATTTAATTTCTGATCTGAGAAGTGCACCGAAGCGACTGAGAAAAACTGTATTTCTCCATTTTAATGTATTCCTTTTATTAAGTTTATTAGAGTTATTTGGGCTCAGCAAGTTTTTGTTGTTGCTTTTTTGACAAAAAAAGAGTTTTATTTAGCCAAAGTAAGGACATCTGTAATATTACAAAAGATTTATTTTCAACTTTGTATTAATCAAATAATCCTGCAAGTAAACTTATTACTGTTTCCATAAAAATATTAAGCTCTACAACTGTTTTCAACATTGATAATAATAAGAAATTTTACTTGAGCATCAAAGTAGCACGTTAGAGTGATTTCTGAAGGATCATGTGACACTGAAGATTGGGAAAACGACTGCTGAAAATTCAGCTTTGACATCACAAGAATAAAATATTCTTGTGAATATATTTTAAAATATATATAAACAGAAGACAGTTATTTTAAACCGTAATAATATTTCACAGTATTACAGTTTTTTTTTTATCAAATAAATGCAGCCTTGGCCAGCATAAGACACTTCTTTCAAAAACATCTTACAAAAAATCTTGTATCTTCACTGACCCAAAACTTTTGAATGCCAGTGTAAGTTTGATTTATTCATTTCAATTGTATTTTAAAATAATTAAATTAGAATTGATTGATTTATTTTATTTTAATGGCTTTCATAGTGCTTTAAAACACTTAAACCGCACATTAGAATGTATGAATGCCATTGTTTTATTTAACAAAATATCAAAACAAACAATCAATATTTGATATTTCTATTAGATTTTGTATTTTCTTACTGTCTCTAATGCTCTTCACAAGGCAACTGAGTGTGTGTCTATGTGTTTTACCTCCATATGTGCAAGGGCATTGAGTCTAGGTCTGTTGAGGTACAGCTGCTCCTCCAAAGCCTCCGATGGGAAAAACTGCCCTCCCGGCAATGCAGCGGAGAAACTAACGTTGAGCACCTTTCCTGCATCTGCATCCGGCTGCACGTTGAACACAAACACATCATCAGGAGAGACTGAAAGCACGGCTGACACCCCTTCCAGGAAGTGGGTTAGCAGCGGGGACAGGAAGTGCTCCTGGGACATGTTCTGGAGTCGCACAGTGATGCTGCTGCTGAGCATCTCCTCCGTAATGATGAGAACCCGCAACACACACTGAGCACTGATGCTGTGAATGCCATCTGAGAAATAGACAGATACAAAGGAAGATGAAGTGAGTTAGAGAGCAATAATAAACTTGAAAACTACAAGCCTTGTCCTGTATCACAGTATGTGTAAAAGCAGTATGTCAAATCACAAGTTAAGTGATAAGAACATGTCAGCTCAGTCAAAACACCACACAGTCTGTGTTTTACTCTATTGTGATCTGAAACACTTTAATGCTGTAGCTGTGAGAGTTGTACTCCTCCAGAGGTCCATCTCAACATGTGAACTGAGTCAGGTTGGTGTCAGTGCAGCCTGTGATATCATCTACAGCTCACTGACTGTGAAATTAACAACATGCTGAGGAGCGAATCATGTGTGTCCATCAAATCCACACATACTTCATGCTCATACACACACAAATGCACATAGTACATACAACTTAGGAAATACACACAGAAAGTTTAGAGCTGAAAAGAGAGCATGCTGGAAAGATAGGGGGATAAAGGAAGAAAAAAAGAAAAGATTCAAGGGTGTCTGTGATTAAACAGATATTGTGTAAGTGAACCTAATGAAAACATGCCCAGGTTACATTTCACCCCAAAATCAAAAGAGGACATTAGGTTTTGTACATAGAAAATGAAGCTGATTTTTAGAACTTTTTTTTTAAACAAGTTATTATTTTCATGATGTTGTGAACAAACACATTACCTACTGATCAGACCTTTTGCTTTGTGAGCATTAATTCTAAATGGTGATTTTCAAGATGCTTATTTGTGTAAAAATACTGTTGCACAATGAAATTTCACAGGCAAAATCTAGTAATTTCGATAGGAATCCATGCGATTGAAAAAATGTGCAAGAGCAACACATTTCCTCACACAGATTTAGCACTGGATTCTCATGTAAATTTGCCACATTGACCAACTTAAAGCTCTTTGGTTTACAAGATACTTCTTCAAGATATGACTGTGATTCTGTCATCATTTACTCACATATGTAATTCCAAACCTGTGTGACTTACTTTCTTCTGTAAAACACAAATGAAGATATTTTGAAAAATGTTGGTAACTAACTGACTTCCATTACATAGACAAAAAATACAATGGAAGGGGAACTAAAATGGTTTGGCAACCAAGATTCTTCAAAATATCTTCTTTTTATTGTGCAAAGTTTGGGACAACATGAGCGTGAGTACATGATGACAGAATTTTTATTTTTTTGGGGTGGACTATCCCTTCAATACTTCAATACAATAATTTATTTACTGAAATACATTTTTTTAATTAGCATAAATTTAAGGCAAATACTATTATGATGCATAAATTATATTGAAATAAAATGTCATTGCCAAAAAATCTGAATGGTCCTAAAACTGGCCTTGCTTTTCCTTTGAGAGGATAAAATATTTACTTTTGGGTGTAAAATATGACCCAGACAATTTCCTGACAAGCCTCCTGACATCCAACCGTACACATTCATATTTGTTTGGGTTTAAATATTACAGCCACTGGCTGTGAATTCGGACCATTAACCACTTTTTGGGCTGTGAGTCTGAAAATACACACCATTGCACTATCATCATTAAAGTGACCACTGAAGCATGCAGGAGTGCTGTTTCTGTTTGAAGATCTTTAATACTCCAGTTCCACTAACACCAGTCCAAGCAATTCTGAATCATGTTATTCAGTATATCCATGCTGTTTGTACAACATTGATGACATTTTCACAGTTGCCTTTCCATTTTCTAAATGATTTTCTCCTGCATACATTAAAAATGTTTTGGCTATAAAGTGCATGAAAACAGTCTTGGCAGCAAGTCACTCTGAAGTCGATTTAAATTGAGGGAAAGAAAATTACACAGAGAAGAGGAAATGATTCAGCAGACAGCGAGCAGGAGAGAGAGATGGGGTGAGGGGTGAGGCTGCTGGAGGCTGGTAAGGAGGAGTCAGGGATGGGAAAGAATAAAAGCACAGAAGACAAAATGAATGGGGGAGGGGAGAAAGAGAGACGTTAGATCATAATGTCATCCCCTTAAAAGTCATACCTTTCATGCTGATAAGCGTTTCTTATAAAATATACCATCCATCGCCCACTTCTGTCTCTCTCTCACTCTCTCTCTCTCTCTCTCTCTCTCACACACACACACACACACACACACACATAGAAACAAGACATTATTAAGGCTCAACTACACCTGCCATTTTATTCCATTCGCTGTAAAAATTACAGCGACAATGATTCAGCTGTTGCGGGATGGTATATTGGTGTTTGTACAGTATATTTTATAATTTATAGCCATATATTTTATGCTGTATTCTTTATATATTTAAACTATACTAAAATCTCCTTTCACCTTAAAATATTCTAATAATCACCATAATAATAAAAGTGGTAAAATAGAAAACCATATGATTTTCATCTTAAGTGGCCTGTCCATAAAACAAGGACAATGCTCAAATATTGTCCAAATACATGAACAATAATGTATAGATGGTGCACAAAGTCATGCATACAAAGACAAAACACCATCAGAGTAACAGACATAACACTAAAATAATGTGTTAATTAAATAACATCCAATTTAACACAAAATACTTGAATGTACGTTACTGACAGCAAAAATGAGAAGAAACAAAACTATTTAAATAAAATAGAATTATATGTGATGTGTCACACAGGGATTTCTGCATGTTCTTTTAGATTTTTTGCTTGTTTGTTTGTTTTTTATTGCAAATTATATGGTAATTTATCGTTTTACTGGAAAAACATATTTTTAACCGTATATATCACAGTAAAATTACACATACTGTAATGTTAAACAAAGATTTTACAGTTTTCAAAGTAACTTACTTTGAACTAAAAAAACAGGTATTTGCTGTAGCATATATGTAATGTTTTTTTTTTCAGTAAAATTTACAAACATTTTTACAGAGTAGCAAAACAAAATTCCAGAATTAACAACATATTTCTTATTCATAATTCTTATTCACTGAAAATCTTGACATTTCATGAATTAATCATTTTAATCATAATTAATCAGCTGGTCCAGGTCACAAAATGGTCCGTGTACGGTCCGTGTACTTTTGCGTCCATTCGTTTTTTAACCCAGACGAAAAACATGA
>JAFVLL020011361.1:0-52500 GCA_021397915.2 Tor tambroides
ATCCATCTCTGCTTTCTGTCCAACTGGTATTTACACTACATCAGCTGTTTGAAGTACTCTCATCCTTTTTTTCATATGACACTCAAAATGAGTGTCGAGGAAGATTTATTAGAAGTCTGACTTGTATTTTGTGCATTTGTGTGAATTCTTGCAGTATTTTTACTCCGTTGCTCTTTTGTTGTGTTAAAGCTTATGAAATGAGGCCGAACGGCCCAGCAGTCAACGGCAGGAAAGGCAAGTCTCTCCAGGCGTGTGTTTGTAGTGTAGCTTTGCAGTATTTTCCTCTTCATCTTCTTTTCTAAGAGGATGTTTCCTCACCTTTAGGGCTGGGTAATATTTCAAATAACCACAATGTGTTTACATTTTAAAGTCTGAACGTGAAATCAAACTTGACCATATTTTCTTAAGTTGCAATTCTAGTGCATACCAAAAACAAAAAAGTGAGTTTAGGGTTAGAGTTGCTAAGTTTGATTAATTTCTGTTATTCAGTTTAGCTAAATATAGCTATTTATTACTACAGTATGTGATGTTATATTGGTACATATAAATGACAAACGTTTAATAATTGCTCCTTGTGTTAATTTAGGGAGTTTTTACTTATCACCCAGTCCTTACATCTTTAAAATGTCTTTTCTTTACTCAAAAACTACTGTTGATGAAGGATTGACGTGTCACAGATCTTGCATGAGTTCTGCATGGATGAATCGGTCTCTATGTTTTTCTCTGTCTGTTTCTAGGTCAATCTCACCCTCTTCTCGACTCTCATATATTTCTCTCTTGTGTGGGTTGTCATTGTTTTAATACGTTTTGCTGTGAATAATGAGGGACATTTAGAGAGATTGTGTTGAATTAAATTGATCTGGCTTGTGTCTGGATGAATGTTGTGCACTATAGCTAGTGACTTCTACTCTAAATACAGCCAGATATTATTTAAAAGACTGTTCTGTTTAAAGTCATTTTAAGATGTTTCTTTACTCATGCTACAGAGTGAAATGTAGATGTTATAGAATTTCATATTTTGATATAAATGTAAATCAGTGGTTGTTCTGACTGAATTGATGAGTAGGATGCAGTTACATGGTTTAACCAGCAGATGACGCACAATCATGTGTAGAAAGGAGCTGTTCACTGCATTAGTGCTGAAATATCACCAGAATTATTCTGTCTACCTCTTCGACCTTTTGATTTATTTTACAAAGCCAACCTAACACACTGGTTTTGCAAAAACTAAATACAGAAGAATAACGTCTGCAGACCGTATTTCAGGAACAAACATTGATATATGAAAAAGTATTTGATTATCTAATCAGTCTTAATGTATTGCATTAGACACAAAATATCAAACCAAATGGCATTTATTTAAAATAAGAAATGGCAGAAGCACACTTTTAAAATGTTCTTGAATACTTAAGCCTTAATTAATATTGTTTCAATATTTAGACACATTTAGATTTTTAAGCCTGACTTAAGTGTTCAAATATATTTGTCCGCTGTACCTGCACAAAAATGGGGGAATTACAATCCCTCAGTTTCTCTGGCACACGTCAAGCCGTATGTTAACGCTGCCTGTGTCTCTGTGTCAATGGCCTGCATGATAAGAGGTGACATGGGAGGACCAGCAGAGCTCAGTGGTCAGTGCTAGTCACTCGTCTAATGGCCATCTGGAGGAGACGCACATCACTGCTCAGACAGGTTTGACCTCTGACCTCTCTGATCTTGACCCTGTGTGCTCTTTCCGCTCTTCCTCTGAATGATTTTGAGCTCTGTCTTTCAGCTCTAAATCTCTGGATGAATAAGTGCAGTGCATACAGTCAGGTGAAGTAAATGAGGAAGGTGAAAGTCAGTTGGCTGGTCAATAGACCATTTAACGCACATTGCTCAGATCTGACTAAAATCGGCAGTTTCAGTCTGATTTGCTTTATTATCTACACACAAATTTTAACAAGGTTTTCCATACAGATGGTCATGGACTGACACTGATGTGTATTTGTTTGAATTATTAGGTTTTTCCACAACAATCTGTTATTGTAATATTAAGTATTTTTGATAAACTCATTGGAAATGGTACTTTAAAGAAAACACACTGTGTTTGGTTGCTATTACATGATCTCAGATCATTTCTGTCACTGTTCATCTAAAACCCAATTACTTATAAAATAAACATCATATATATATATATATATATATATATATATATATATACTCTGTCTGTATATATACTCTATATGTATATATATATATATATATATGTGTGTGTGTGTGTGTGTATCTAGTATAGATGAATGAATCACAACAGTAGCATGTTTTTTTATCAAAAGTGTGAATTAAGGTTAGTCGAGCTGTTTATATTTAGTTTTTTGATCATCTGTAACTATTGAAATTGTTCAAGTAAATATATTGTTCATTCATAGACATGCAGTTTAGCTCTATTATCTTTATTTAATCATAAATCAGTTTTGAAAGAACCCTTTAGTTTCTTAAGCTCACCAAGTCTGTATTTATTTGATCAAAAATACAGTAAAAACTGTAATATTGTGAAATATTATAATTTTCTGTTTTAATGCATTTTGTATATAAAATGTATTTTTAATATTTGAAAATATTAAGCCCTATTCTATTAAACTATGTTTGAAACTTTTTGTAACATTGTAAAAATCTTTACTGTCATTTTTGATTGACTTTAATGCATGCTTGCTGAATATAAGTATCAAATTCTTACAAATCTGAAATGGTAATGTTTATTTCTAAAAATTCGAAGAAAATATGTAGTGTACATTTTATGTTCCTTTTGCTCTGAACAAATTTTTATTATTATTGTTTAATTTTTGAAACACTGTTAGCTATCAATTCACATTTAACCAGTCACAAGTAGACATGCTCTCTTTGTGTGAGTTTTCATTGTCCATTCACATTGTACAATCAGAACATTAAAATTCAAATTAAAAAAAAAAAAGTGTACGATTTTAACAGTGTCTTTTTAAATTGAGATGCACAAAAATGATGGAAATTACAGAGCTGCGTATGATGAATATAGCTTCAGACAAATGTATTACTGTGTTGAACGTAATACTGAGCTAAATGCAAATGAGACGACAGTGATATAAGCATCAGTGACAAAGCAGAACAGTGTTTCTCTTGCTCTGAGGATCTTGTTCCAGAATAGCTTTTTGATAAGATGGTTGCGTGTGTGTGTGTGTGTTTGGGGAGGTTAATAGGGTCCGTATCAGGTTCAGCTAATGAATGTCCCATCAGTGCAGCCGTCTGTGTGGAATGGCATCATCTTGAGGATGATTAATGCATAAGAAATGTGCTTGGGTACACAAGATCATGCACGCAGGGTCGTGGTGTGATTAATACGGCGGCGAATCAAAGCACAGCTCAAGAGAACAATGAAGAACTGAGAAAAAATGAGCCGTATCAGCAGATTGTATTCTCTGTGAAGACACAGATAAAGAATTTGAATATGGAGAGGAGGAGGGTGTCCAATTAGTGCAAAACAGTGGCCTTAGACAACAGCACCATTATATAAGATCCTACACAGGCATTGAACAAATGATCTAAGTGAGGGTGCTGGGATATCTGTGATCAGGACTAAACTGAGGGATCAGCAGGACAGTTTTCTCCAGCGGGTGATTCAGAGATGATGTTCTGACCACATACTTAAAAAAAAGGTTCCAAAAGATGGTTTTCACACTGATGCCATAGAAGAACCATTTTTGATTCCTCAAAGAACCTTTCAGTGAGCAGTTCTTATAAAAGAACCGTTATTTTCATTTAAGAACCTTTTTCCACTATAAGAACTTTTTATGCAATGGAAAGTTTCCATGGATGTTAAAGGTTCTTCATTGAACCATCAACACCAATAAAGAACCTTTATTTGTTTTGTTTTGTTTTTATTTGTAGTCACTTAGTGATATTAACTACAGTGTTTTTTTGTGATATTATTTAAGGTAGATGCGTTTAGACATGCTTTGGATGGCTTTAGCATGCTAGCAGTAAATGGGATGTGACAGAAATTTGTAGTGCAATTTCAGTCAGAGTTCATTGTTTAAGGCGAAGTGAGCGGCATGTGACCATTTCTGATGTGAAGTGACTGTATTAAAGTTTAATTTGATAAAACTTGTGGCCATTTAGAAATTTATGCATCATTCATGGTGTGATGCATTATGCATTGCTGCAAATGATATATAGTGCACATGCCTGCAGAATGTCCACTTTTTTCTTTTCTTTTTTTTTTGGGAGGGGGGGGTGGTCAAATTAGAGTGACAGATTTTATATATATATATCTATCTATCAGAGTGTCTAAAGCAGGGTCAGTAATGGTAGAAGAACTCATGGCCACCAATGATAAAACTGCTGTCAGGTGCTTTTGACTTTGTTTTTTTATACCATACAAAAGCTTGGGGTTGATACGATTTTTTAAAATGTTTTTTAAAGAAGTCTCTTCTGTTCACCAAGGCTGCATTTACGAGATCAAAAATGCAGTAAAAGCAGCAATATTGTGAAATAATATTACAATTTAAAATAACAGTTTTCTATTTGAATATATTTTAAAGTGTAATTTATTCCTGTGATGCAAAATGAATTTTCAGTATCATTACTCCAGTCTTCAGTGTCACTCATGATCCTTCAGAAATCGTTCTAATATGCTGATTTGCTGCTCTAGAAGCAATTTTTTTATGATCAATGAATTCATATTTTTGTGGGAAAATGGTCATAAAAGTCTGTACTGTCAGTTTTCATCAATTTAATATGCCCTTGCTGAATAAAAGTATTAATTCATTTTAAAAAAATCTTACTGACCCCAAAATTAACCACTCAGGATAACTTAACTGCCAGAAAATTACTGTGAGACTTTAAATCACCTGGAGTATGACAATAATTTTGTGCAATAAATGGTTGTAGTTATTTTACTTAGATATTGTAGCGTATCTGTGAGTGTTGTGTTTAGTATCCATATGTTCTTAAAAACACATCTGATTGGTGTCAGGACCTGGTCTTGTCAAATGAAGGTTATTCCTCTTCAGGGTTTGTGGAGACTGTCCTCCTCCTCCTCCTCTCTCTTCTATCCTCCTTTCTTTCCACAGGTCTTTTTTTATTCATTCCTGTCTGCATGTTCTATTAACATTCCTCTAGTGTTTCAGGGTTTGTTTTGAAGCAGGACTGGCTGCTCTTCGCGTTTTCCCTCTGAACTGTGATTTCTTTTTCTTTTTCCTCTTCTTTAATGATCTTTTCTCTTTGTATCATGGGACTTGAAACTTGTGTTTGTGGTTTTATCTTTTTGTCGTGTGTTGTGTATCCCTCATTTTTTGTGGTGGTGTTGTTGTTGTTGTTGTTGATGTGTTCCCTCCCGTGTGTTTTTGCCCCTGATTTCTCGTCCCTACTTTCTGCACACTTCCTCTCACACCCCTCTCCTCTGTCTGTCTGTCCATTTTTGTGATGTGACCCCCCCCCCCCCCTTCCCAGAAGACACGGACTCCCCCAGTCGGACGAACTCAGGTCTGTCCTTTCTTCTGCTTTGCTTTTCTCGTCTTCCTCCACGCCGTGTCCCAGCTCCTCTCTGTTTATTGCACTCTCGTTCAGGAACAATTCACCCAAAACTGAAAATTGATTTATCATCTAGAGAATCTTAGACTAGCTTAATGATTAGTTTGGACCAGTTCGAAAGCATCAGAAACTATTATGGATATTCCAGCAGATCAAGCTGCAATGTGCGCATAAACAATGAATATAGGGTTAATCTCACAGAGTCACACAGTCTTTTCTATTGAAGTTTGTTTTTGCCATTGGAATAAAAAAACAAAAAGAAAAAAGATAATTGCCACTTTGCAATTCTCACAAGTCAGAATTGTTCAAAAACAGTTCAAAAGAAAAACAATTGAATTAATTTATTGAAATTTGGGGAATGTGCAAAAAAATCTTAATGGTAAAAAAATAGGCTTAATTTTAATTAAGTAAATTATAATAATATTAGTTTTAAAATTAATTATATATGAATTATAATATGCATTAAAATAATGTAAGTTAATAATATTAATAGTGGAATACGGTATCAATTTGACTATACTGTTATATATGTTGTGTATATAGAGCTGGACATTGTGAGATTCAACCATTATCAGTTTGCACTGCAGTACAATTAAATGTATTCAAATCTAGCTGTTATCATTTTTGAATGTAGTAATGAGTGTGAAAACTATAGAGGAGTAAATGCTGGGACTGTGCTTGAAAAGCGAACACCATCTTTTTCTGCTGTTTGGTTGTCTTCACTGGCTTTTTAAATCCATCACTCCTTCTCTCTGCCGTGTTTTATGTGTGTTTTATTCACCTAGTTTCTTTATTGCAAATTGTAGGAGTTGCTGTTTGTTGTGAAGCTCATGAGGTTTTTTTTTTATCTGCTTCAGTCATAATCATGTGTGATTATGATCATGTGTGTGTTCATATTTTGAAAAAAAAAAAAAATCGAAATGGTGGCATTCTTCGAATGACTAAATACTTTTTCAGCAGCCTTGATTTTGGAATTGTTTTCCCCAGTCATGTTCTCCATACATCAGAAAAAAGGTGCTGAAAAGACACTGAAACATTGTTAATGACATAAATAAATCAAACATGGTACACAAAAACAAGCCATTTTAACTTATTGTTAACAATTATGAAAACAATATATTTGCAAATTATTGCAACATATTCCTATATTCTTTACCATTCAAAAGTTTGGGATCAGTAAGATTTGTAAATATTTTGAAAAAGAGGTATCTGATGCTGACTAAAGCGTCATTTGTTTGATTAAAATTTAGTAAAAAAAGTGAACAATTATTAAAATTTAAAATAACGGTTTTCTGTTTTAATGTATTCTAAAAATGTAATTTATTCCTGTGATCCAGAGCTGACTTTTCAGCATTTTTACTACAGTATTTAATGTCACATGATACTTCAGAAATTATTCTAATATGCTGATTTGGCTTTTTTGTTTTTGTTTTTTTCCAAAAAAACAAAAACAAACCTTATTAGGCCAAACCTTTTGAACGGTATTGTATATAGACAAGTGTCAGCTGTTTGAGAGTTTGGGATTGATTTTTTTTTTTTTTTTTTTTTGGTCATTTACAATGTTTTATTGCAGTGGACAAGGCTTAGATTTTTTGCAGAGATTTTCATTTCCACAGTAACAGTGCCTTTTTTTGATTGGTGGATCTCTCCTCAGAATGATGGGTAATTTGGCTATTTATTGCTATTTTATGTAAATGAAATTGAATCACACTACAGTCAGGTCCATAAATATTGGGACATCGACACAATTCTAACATTTTTGGCTCTATACACCACCACAATGGATTTCAAATGAAACGAACAAGATGTGCTTTAACTGCAGACTGTCAGCTTTAATTTGAGGGTATTTACATCCAAATCAGGTGAACGGTGTAGGAATTACAACAGTTTGCATATGTGCCTCCCACTTGTTAAGGGACCAAAAGTAATGGGACAGAATAATAATTATAAATCAAACTTTCACTTTTTAATACTTGGTTGCAAATCCTTTGCAGTCAATTACAGCCTGAAGTCTGGAACGCATAGACGTCACCAGACGCTGGGTTTCATCCCTGGTGATGCTCTACAAAGGAAGCTACTGCAACGGTCTTCAGTTCCTGCTTGTTCTTGGGGCATTTTCCCTTCAGTTTTGTCTTCAGCAAGTGAAATGCATGCTCAATCGGATTCAGGTCAGGTGATTGACTTGGCCATTGCATAACAGTCCACTTCTTTCCCTTCAAAAACTCTTTGGTTTCTTTTGCAGTATGCTTTGGGTCATTGTCCATCTGCACTGTGAAGCGCCGTCCAATGAGTTCTGAAGCATTTGGCTGAATATAAGCAGATAATATTGCCCAAAACACTTCAGAATTCATCCTGCTGCTTTTGTCAGCAGTCACATCATCAATAAATACAAGAGAACCAGTTCCACTGGCAGCCATACATGCCCACGCCATGACACTACACCACCATGCTTCACTGATGAGGTGGTATGCTTAGGATCATGAGCAGTTCCTTTCCTTCTCCATACTCTTCTCATCACTCTGGTACAAGTTGATCTTGGTCTCATCTGTCCATAGGATGTTGTTCCAGAACTGTGAAGGCTTTTTTAGATGTCGTTTGGCAAACTCTAATCTGGCCTTCCTGTTTTTGAGGCTCACCAATGGTTTACATCTTGTGGTGAACCCTCTGTATTCACTCTGGTGAAGTCTTCTCTTGATTGTTGACTTTGACACACATACACCTACCTCCTGGAGAGTGTTCTTGATCTGGCCAACTGTTGTGAAGGGTGTTTTCTTCACCAGGGAAAGAATTCTTCGGTCATCCACCACAGTTGTTTTCCGTGGTCTTCCGGGTCTTTTGGTGTTGCTGAGCTCACCGGTGCGTTCCTTCTTTTTAAGAATGTTCCAAACAGTTGTTTTGGCCACGCCTAATGTTTTTGCTAACTCTCTGATGGGTTTGTTTTGTTTTTTCAGCCTAATGATGGCTTGCTTCACTGATAGTGACAGCTCTTTGGGTCTCATCTTGACAGTTGACAGCAACAGATTCCAAATGCAAATAGCACACTTGAAATGAACTCTGGACCTTTTATCTGCTCATTGTAATTGGGATAATGAGGGAATAACACACACCTGGCCATGGAACAGCTGAGAAGCCAATTGTCCCATTACTTTTGGTCCCTTAACAAGTGGGAGGCACATATGCAAACTATTGTAATTCCTACACCGTTCACCTGATTTGGATGTAAATACCCTCAAATTAAAGCTGACAGTCTGCAGTTAAAGCACATCTTGTTCGTTTCATTTGAAATCCATTGTGGTGGTGTATAGAGCCAAAAATGTTAGAATTGTGTCGATGTCCCAATATTTATGGACCTGACTGTATATTATTGGTTAAAATGAATTTCTCTATGGAGAAAAGGAATTGGATTTTGTACCTTTTGAACCTGATTGTTGCGTACAGTTCTTGGTTATGGCTTGAGCTAATGAAGCTAGCTATTTATATAAGTGCAGATATATCACATCATGGCTATTTTCAGAAGGTGTTAATGTCAATTTCAGTTTTATTTGCATCCACGTTCATCCTTTTTTATTAGTGTGCTTGTTTTTTTTTTTTCCTACCATCTCTCTTTGAACAACTTAGTTTAGAGAATGAAATGTGTTGTATGGTTTTGGCATTGCAGATATCTAAACTTTTGTATGTGGATTGACTTAGGGTAAGATTTCCCATGATGCAAAGCATTCTGAAAGCACTTTCAGCTGTGAATGTGGCATCAAACTTAGAAAACACACTGCATGTATGAACTTCACTATAGCACTGCAATTTAATCCAATTAATCTAATGATTCTGAGAGCACTAATCATTGGGTAATTTGCTGAACATGTTAATTACTTAACAGCACAATTGCTATTGGCAAGAGAAAATTGCTATTGACATTTACAGCACCTGCACTGACAAAGACAGATGTAGTTTGCTTCGTAAGGCTCAACGCCACAAATTCAGTTCTTTGCTTGTGCAAACAGGCTGCTTAGTTGTAACTTGTTGCCTTGCAGTCAAAAAGGTTTCAGAAGTTTATGTGACTTTTTGCTATGAATAAACATCAAATTGTGCTTTTCAACAAAATTAGTCTCAGTATCAGTTTTAGTATCACAGAGACTCCGGTCAGTAAGGAACCACCCTTGAAACTGTATAGTAACATGTAGAAAACCACAAACACCCTTCTAACAGCTTAGAATACTCTTGCGGCCAAAATAACATGTTAAAAACTTAACTTAAAAAAATTGAGGAAACCCGTTGCCTTAAATGTCCCATATTGTCAAAACTGAAATTTCCTGGCTTTTTTCATGATAACAGAGATCTAGGGGCTATGTAACTACCATATAAGTTTCAAAACAGTCAGTCCACCGTATAGTGCACACAGCCTGCATAAAGTTGCTGTGTTTTTTCAAGAGCCGCTGTGACTTCCGTAAAAATGTGACGTCCGAGCACCGCCTTCCATCCTTTTGCCAAACCCCCAGACAACATCGTGTCCATGCCATTGCTGAGCAACAACAACACGGAAACATGTCGAAAAGGTTCGCTTTAACGGATGAAACCAGATCGGCCAACCTGTAACGTTACTGTACACTCTCACTCAAAGGACGGACGATCTGACAGGACTGTTACTATGAGGTGGATCACGTCTAACGTGTATAGTAAAGACAAACTCACCGTGTCTATCTAGTCATGACGAAGATGTAAATACGTTTAGATTTCAGCAGGCAACTATTTTTACTGCTACAATATTATTCCAGCCACAATTAATCACAACAGTGTATACAATTACAAATGATTATATATAAATCATCAGTTTGCTGTTTTACACATGCACACAAACATTATTTCATACACGACAGTCGTGAGATGCAAGAAATCTTCAGACGCGCTCATAACAACAAAAGACAATACTTTATTGAACCTTTTCTGATAAGAAGCGTGCGCTGTAAACACGAACATTTTTGACGATCGTTTCTATCCAGTCTGCTCATTTTATCTCGTTTCACCACAGCTGTCGTCGGTTTTTGTCTGGCAGTGGCAGCAGGTAACATATGCGATCAAATTTCTAATTTGAGGCTGTATTAGGTCGATTCTGGCACCCAGCATCACAACAAGATGATATTAGCTCCTTATATAGCCAAATCTGCGTTCGTTTGAATGGGCCACCTCCAGGGCAATTTTCCCTTTGTCTTGCTTACAGCTTAGCGCGGTGACGTAATTGTGACGTCGGTCCTGCATGACCCCAGTTGCCTGTGGTTGGCCTAGCGGTGCGTCACTCAGAAAACAACAGGCCAATCAGAAGATAGGCTCATGAATATTAATTAGACATGCCAAATCGACCTGTTTTTATCAGAGCTCATGAGAAAGTAGCTGTAAAAATATATTGAGGTGGTTTTTGGTACTTATACCGGGAATATATATTCTTAAGGACATCAAAACCTAAAATAAAACTCCAGAAAGGTGTACAATATGGGACCTTTAAAATTATTAAGAAAATAATCATTTAAAAAAAAAAAGTTAAGTGAACTTGACTTAACTCAGTTCACTCAATTCACTTAACTTATTTTTTTATTATAATTTACTTAATAATTTTAAGGCAACGGGTTTCCTCAATTTTTTTAAGTTAACTCAACTTATCACTTTTTACAGTGAATTGGTATTACAAGCACTTCCTGTGACTATTTGCCTCTTTAAGACGAATCTATAGATGTATTCCCCAAATTGTAAGTTGCTTTGGATAAAAGCGTCTGCTAAATGAATAAATGTAAATGTAAAAACACACCAAACACCCTAAAACTGCATAAAAACATGCTACAGTCACCCTAGCGACCACACAACATGCTAAAAACATTTAGAACACTAAATATGTTTAGTACTAAATTATACTAAACTACAGCATTTGATTTAATTAAACTTTGAACATGCACTTAATTTATTGCTCTGATTTACTAATAGTAAATGATGATTCTTTACTCTTCAGATGATGTAAAGTGTGTGTCGGGTTTGTGTGACTTCGTGAGTTTATTACACAATCAAATTTCAACTCATAAAAATACATAAAAAACAATCAGTGTCTTGATTATTAAACAATACTATCCCTTCTGTAACTTGCTGCAATTATTTTATTTATGCATATATTTTTTCTCCTCTGTGCTGCATGATTTAAAGTATGCCAATGTGTGAAGAAATTTACACCGCAGCTTCTTTAATAATCGTGATAGGCATTTTGATAAATGCATTATTTTTTTCATGGATAGTTTGGTATTAAACAGACAGTTGTCTCATATGCTCACATTTCAGAAACATTTGCTGTGATCATGCTGCATTGTATGAAACTCCTCATGAGAAATGTTAGGTAGCCCTGTTAGTTCAGTGTTGTACATTATGGGAAAGATTTCTGTATTAAATCATTCCACATTATTCAAACGCTTCATTAGTGAACAGGTCAACAGATTAGATCCCATCTAGCCTCACCTAACATCACAAAGCACTTTTTCAACAAACTTCCAAACACGCAAACTCATTGACATCTGCTGTGCTCCATAGGTGCTATGGATGTGGAGGAACGAACGCGGCAGATGAAGCTGAAGATGAGCAAGTATAAACAGGGAACCGGCTCAGATTCAAGGCTGGAACAGGACTATCATAAGGCAAGTAACTGTGGTCTACCGCTCCAATACTTAACATGAAAAACATTTCGAAACTTTTTAAATGATTAAATATAGTTATACTACAGTTAGTACAGGTATATGCTTCTGCTCATCACTCACTTCACAAATTAGTTTGTGTTAATGTTTTCTAGTCGTAATATTTGTATTTTGAATAAATTTATCAGTTGCAATCACGCTGCATGAGATAATCACAGTTAAATAGTACTCCTGGTTACTTGAATAATTTTATATTTAATAATAATAATAATAATAATAATAATTTTATTATAATTCATTATTTAACTGTTCTTCATTTAAATTTTTTTTAATCTTAAAGATGGGGTCATTTTTGTTTTCATTTATTTATTTTATGCATGCATGTCTGTGCATGAGTTATTTTATTTTATTTTATTTTATTTTAATGACCAAGCTCTTCTTTCACGCCTTAGTTTAGTTTAGTTAGCTATAGTTTAGTTAGCTATTTTTTGTAGCTTTTAGTTTAGCTAACTAATTTGCCTGTAGTAAAACTAGGTCCAGGTAGTCAGAAAAGCAGAGCACTTTTCAGCCATTCACATTGCTTATTTGAACTTAAGTGATCATAGATTTAACATGATGTTTGTTTGGTGACCCACTTCCAGCAATTGTGAAATTTTTATAGATCTATATAGTATCCCAGGTTCATGGTCTCTGCTCAGTATATACATTAGTATTTGTGTACACTGGACATTGTGCTGAGATTCAGCTCCATATATGGCTACTGTATATTGCCTTCCCTTTCTATCCTTTTAAGTGTGTGGTATGAAAGGCATTGTACAGGCCCATGAGTTCTGCAGAATCCTATTTAAAGCAGACAAAGACTCAGTTTGTTTGCTCTGTCTGATAGAGGCGCCATTTAGGATGTAATGTTTATAATCATCATAGTAAGCCATGAGCACCTTATAAACAAATATGTTACATAAGACGCTACAATACCTCTCCATGTCTGTCCAAGACAGAATTACCAGGAAACCCTTAGTATAAATGCAGTGGCTTTTCGTTTTAATGATGTTTGTCGTCCTTTTTAGGGTACTTTTTCTCCAAAAAAAAAAAAAAAAATCAATTAAAAATTTATTTAGAATTATTTATTAATTTATAAATGTATTATTAAATTTATTGATCAAATTATGCTATTAGTGTTTGATGCTTTTATCCAATGCAACTTTATTTGCTTTCAAGGTAAAGGTTTTATCAGTTCATGCATTCCCTGGGAATCAAACCCATGCTGTACTGTTTGAGCTTAAAGGGGTCATATGATGCGATTTCAAGTTTTCCTTTCTCTTTGGAGTGTTACAAGCTGATTGTGCATAGATAAGATCTCTGAAGTTGCAAAGACTAAAGTCTCAAAACCAAAGAGATATCTTTATAAAAGTTAAGACTCTGCCACTCCCCCCTAAAACGGCTCATTTAAACACGCCCCCACGTGTCTACGACACTGTGTGGGAAGATTTGCATAACACCGCCCAAATGTATACGCAAAGATAGAAGGTGGAACTATTATTCTCTCTGTAGTATTGTTGCTGCTGCCAGCGCCATGTCCTGGAGACGCTGTGTTTCGTTGTGAAAGCGAAAGTACTTTGTTTGGGCTTCCAAACGAGGACACAACTAGAAATCAGTGGTTAAGTCATATTTACAACACTGTTCCAGAACAGTTACAGTGAGGCAATTACAACTTTGCAAGGACAGTCTGACGCTTCTGACTCACAGCCTGTAAGTACATTTCTGCTACTGACTATTCAAATGCGAGTTTTGAGCAGTGTAGAGTAGTGCTTATTGTTTGTCGTTTCTCCAATAACAAATGCAGACATGGTAATGTTTATCCGGCGCGATGCAACGCGACGCGTAAAAAGACAGCATAAGTCATTATAATCAGTAATTATGTCTCCACTGGATGTAACAAATGCCTCATTTATAATGGGTTTTATTGTTTTTGTGTCATTGTGCCGGGACACGGCATCACAATACAGTGAGGGGCGTAACATTTCCGTCTCATGCTTGAGGTATTTGGCCAATCACAACGCACTGGATAGCTGGCCAATCAGAGCACGCCTCGCTTCTCAGAGCGATGAGCTTTGTAAAAATCGACGCGTTTCAGAAAGGCGGGGCACAGAGGAGCAACAATAATGTACAGTATGTGGAAAATAATGTGTTTTTTTGAACCTTAAACCACATAAACACATTGCATTACACAAAATAATGTTCTTTTTAGCAACGTCATATGACCCCTTTAAGGAATGCTCATGAATGTATTATTATTATTATTATTATTATTACTACTACTACTACTACTAATAATAATAATAATAATTTATGTATTTATTTATATGAATTTAGTTTTGAATTATTAAATATTATTCATGTATTATTTTATGTATTTGTTTATATGTATTTGTTTTATTTAATGTTTATTATTTTTATTTATTTGAAATTAATATTTGTTTATTTATATTTTACATTATTTGAATGTTATTTATTTATTTCAAATGTATTATTATTATTATTATTATTATTACTATTATTAATTTGTACATCATTATCGTTATTGTTTATTCATTATTATTATTATTATTCATTATTTTAATTCATTGTATTTTAATTTAAGCTCTTTCTTTGTGTGAAATTTCATTCTCCCCATTGGTCAGATAAGTGAAAATGAAAGAGCCACTTGGCCTCTAACACCTTTGTATTTTCTATTTGTTGTCTGTAAGCATCTGACGGCATGTGTTGTGTTTGTTCTGCAGCGTTCAGGCAGGGATCCTCAGCGGGGAGAAAACCTCTCGGCCAAGTCTTCGGACAGTGATGTCAGCGACGTGTCCGCTGTGTCGAGAACCAGCAGTGCGTCTCGATTCAGCAGCATGAGCTACATCTCTGTCCAGTCAGAACGGCCGCGGGGCAGCCGCAAGATCAGGTGAGACGGCCTCTTCTCAAGTCAGGATCACTGTCAAACCTGTGTGTCACAGTTCAGTCCAGGAACAGTCCACAGCCAGGGCTCCAAAACGGTGTTCTTTGAGGCCACGTACATACTGCTACGTTTTGGGAGTGACAACCGCAGTTATTTGCAGGAGTGAATTCCTCATGTTTTGGCGTCTCCTGACTGCAAACAAGAAACATGGATGTTAATAGTTTAGTTTGTTTGGTGTTCTGGACCAAACTAATGAAACCAGTATTGTTTTAGTACTATTTATTACATATGATAGTATTTCTTAATATTCTGAATTCGTTTTTATTTCTATTTTTTCAGTTTTCATTTTAATTTTAGTTTTGTTTTATGTGATTTTCTCCTTTTTATATGTTTTTATATATATATATATATTTCTATTTAGCTTTAATTTATTTTTATTTCAGTTCTACTTTAAGTAATTTTAGCCCTTACTACTTTATTTAGGTAACATTTCTATTTAGTTCGTTTGAAAATTAGTTAAAAAGTTTCCACTTTAGTTGAATATTTAAATAAATAACATTTTATTAGTTATTAGATTTAGTTTTTGTTATATAATAACAACACTGTTGGAAACATCATTATCATTTGGCAGTTGGAGGTAAACCAAGGCACCAAGTTTATGTATGTTTAATCTCAGCCTCAGACAGCATGCCCTCATACACGTTACTAGCAAACACTATCAAAAACTCTGCAGTTCTAATCTGATTGACTTGCTTCCAGGAAATTTCTTACCAGTCAACCTGGAAAAACAATCCAGATGATTGTTTGCCTAGATGATGCACCACTTAAATTTGGAAATGCCTTATCCTAATTTAAAGGGTTAGTTCACCCACAGATGAAAATTCTGTTATTAAAGGGTTACTCCACCCCAAAATGAAAATTTTGTCATTAATCACTTAATCACCATAAAAGCTTCGTTCGTCTTCGGAACACAAATTAAGATATTTTGGATGAAAATGTGGAGGTTTGTGACTGTCCCATTGACTGCCAAGTAATCACCACTGTCAAGGTCCAGAAAAGTATGAAAAGCATCATCAGGATAGTCCATCTTCCATCAGTGGTTCAATCTGAATTTTATGAAGCGACGAAAATACTTTTCGTATGCAAATAAAATAAAAATAACGACTTTTTTCAACAATTCGTCTCCTCTGTGTCTCTCCGCGTCTCCGTAGCGCCATTTTGGAGATTATCCACTGAACGCAAACTGCGTACGCTCTTCTGTATCAGCCGCAACACAAGGATACGTTTTCTACGTGTATTTACGCTTTGATTTGAACGAAAATAGCGCATCCTTGTGTTGCGACTGACACAGAAGAGCGTACGCAGTAGGAATTTCCCGCGAAAACCTACCCGTTCTACTCAAATTAGAAAACATTATTATAAGCTAACCGTTGTGAATCGGGCTAAAGTAAGGCGATAGTTTTGAACACTGGCTGGTTATGTACTTGCTCAAATATTGATTTCGGATCATTTTAACCAAAAAAAGTTACGGACTGCAGCTTTAAATTTATTCATATTGTATGTTATTTTAGCTAAAAGAGCTAAGTGTGTCATCAAAGTTTAAAGGTCTATAAAATCATGTTTATGAAATAAACAGAATTTATTACTATATAACAAATACTTATTATAACAAATACTAAATTATAACACAAAACCGATTATGGCTGGACACTGTATCAATCAAACAGCCTCTTTCAGTTTAAGTGGGCACTTCTTGTCCAGAATAATAGTCAGGCTACACACATATTGAATACTGCATGCAAATATTGTTGGCTCTGCAATGAATTGCATGTTATTTTCCTCATTTGTAAGTCACTTTGGATATAAGCGTATGCTAAACTGGTATCCAAAATTGCATTTGGGTCAAGACGTATCTCATATCTGAATCATCCATGCGTACATTTGGTTATAAAATGAGGCTATCACTCCTATAAATACCTGCTGTGTGCAGAACAGGATTAAGCACTCAGAAAAGGAGTGAGGATCGCATTTAGCAGCAGTGTGTACATGGCCTGAGAGAAACAGCAGCTCTGTAGGCTTCATCATTATTTGGGTCTGAGGGCGTTCAAGATTGGGTTCGGTTTAGGTGAGTTTGGCGCCAAATCAATGTAGACTGTCTGAAATTTTCTATACGTTTTAAATGTATTATGTACTTCCTTTCAAATGTTTGGGGTCAGTACATTTTTATTTAAAGAAATAAATACTTTTTTAAGCAAGCATGCATTAAATTGATCAAAATTGACAGTAAATACATTTACAATGTTACAGAAGATTTTTCAGATAAATTGTCAATTAATTAAAGAATCAGCGTGACACTGAAGACTGGAGTAAGGATGCTGAAAATTCAGCTTTGATCACAGGAAGAAATTACATCTTAAAATATATTCAAAAAGAAAACAGTTAATTTAAATTGTAATAATATTTCGCGATATTACTGTTTTTACTGTATTATTGACCTAAATATTTGAAGCCTTGGTAAGCATAACAGGCTTCTTCTTCAAAAAAAAATTGTACTGACATCAAACTTTTGAACGGCAGTGTACTTTCATAGCATTTGTCTGTCGTCCAACATTTTCATAATTTGCTCCATGTCAGCAAACACAAACAGTTACTTTTACTGAAATGCTAGCAAATAATCACCAGCAAACTAGAGGTGAATATTTCAGTTCTGCAAGCTTTGAAACACATTTTTGTTCTGTTTTATGTGCATACTGTCAGGCTTCTGTTGTTTTTACTGTTTGCATTGTGTTATTTTGTTGTGTCGTCATTCATTCATTCTTACTTTACGGTTTACATTCAGGTAGTGTTGACACCTGTTTTCACTGTGCTTCATTTTTGTTCTGCATGCTGCTTGCACCTCTGCTTCTGCTTCTGCCGGCCACGCCCACAGCAATGCAGTGCAGGGGCGGAGCCTCTCCAGAGAGGGGGAGGAGTCAGTTGGGGAGGCGGTACAGGAGGAACAGGAGGAAGGAGGGTTAGAGGAGGACAGAGGGAGGAAGAGAGGAGGGGGGAGGGCTGGAAAGCTGAGGAGACAGAAAGATAGTGTAGACAGAGAGGAGGCGGAGCTGGAGGAGGAATCTGAAGAGGGCGTGGCCCAGAGGACGGTCTCAGAGACGGACCTCAGGTAAACTATAGCCATGGCAACCAGCTGTATCTTATACTGTAACTACAAGACATTCCATTGGATACAAACATACTACTAGTATATTCTGTTCACGCCTGAACAAGGTGCACTGCAAATGGTTTTTACGATTTCCAAGTTTTACCCTTAAAGTGATAGTAATTTTTAAATAAATAAATAAAGTAAAAAAAAAAAAACATAACATAACATATTTGTCAAAATACTATTACTTTATTTATTTCAGAAGTAATGTTAAATACTGGTAAATAAGACAAAATATTTACAAACATTACATCCAGTGTTATTTTAGTGTCATTGTAGTACCATTATAGTTTTCACTAATATTTGAGTTAGTTTTATTTTTCTATATTATATATTTATATACTTTTATATATTTTAATTTTAAATGTTTAGTAACTTTTAGTAACTGTTTTGTCATTTTTATTAGGTTTTTTTAATGTCAGTATAATTTGTATTTTTTAGAATTTTTTTAGTTTGGTTATTGTAGTTCATCAATTTAAACTAAATAAAAATGAGAAACGTTGTGTTGGCTAATTGTAGCTAATTTTTATTTATTTATTCATTCATTCATTCATTCATTTGGTTAACATTTATTTTCTCTCAAATAAAAAATGTTTTTCTTAAGGTTTTAGTTTCAGTTCTCATCAATCCACAACAAATCCTTTGAATATAACTGTATTCAGAACAGAACAGGAAGTATAAAATTGACATAATTTGTAATGGCGTTCATTATAAACAACATTTATTATAAATGGCACGCCTTAATGAATTTATTTAAAGCAAAACTGAACCTGAAATGTATTTCCAATGAGTAAAACTTGGAAATGTATATATATACAGTGCCCTCCAAAAGTATTGGAACAGTAAAGACAAATTTGCTCTGTTGGCTGTGGAGTCAAGACATTTACAAATATGATTAAAAGATGAATATGAGACAAAACTACAGAATGTCACATTTTATTATTGGGTGATTCAACACAGATGTTTTACCAGCTAAGAAGTTCAGCACTTTTAGAGTTTCATCCCCCTATCTGATGTGAGCATAAGTATTGGAACAGTTGCCTCACAGTGTCAGTGTCCTGTTGCATTAATTCTTCAGATATTAAAAGCAGGGAATGTGTCGTATCAATTATATCCATTACTTCTGCATTCTGAATCTTGCATTCGATGATGACACACACAAACCAGGATGAAGATGAGGGAGCTGACTTTGAGAGAAAAGCAAGCAATTTGGATGCTAAAAGAAAATAGGAAGTTAGTTAGAGCTCTAGCTAAAACAAAGGGCATGGAGAAATCAAGAGTTTGGAAACCACCAGCGACACCAGCAACCAACAACTACCTGATCGGCTGACAAAACAACAGTAGTTGATGACAGACAAATCATAAAAGCTGTGAAAATGAACCCTAAAAGACGTGTCTGTAAAATCACCAACAACTTCCAGAAAGCTGGGGTGATGCTCTGACAATATACTGTCCTCAGGAGACTTTGACACAGAATTACAGATGCTACACAGCAAGATGCAAACCTCTGACCAGCACCAAAAATAGAAAGGCAAGATTAGAGTTTGCAAAAAAGCACAAATGTGAGCCAGAAAAGTTTTGGAACTGTGTTTATGGACCGATGAGACAAAGATGAATCTTTATCTAAGTGATGGGAAAGCAAAAATGTGGAGGAAAAAAGGGAACTGCAATGATCCCAAGCATACAGCCTGGAACAGGCCCTCTCAACTTTACTGATGACTTAATGTATGATGACAGTAGCAGAATGAATTTGGAAGGGTACAAAACCATCTTGCCTACCAGTATTCAAGAAAATGCCACCAGATCCATTGGGAAGTGCTTCATATTGCATCAGGACAATGACCCAAAACACCCTACCAGTTCAGTCAAGGAATTTATAAGGGCAAAGAAATGGAAAGTCTTAGATTGCCCAAGTCAATCTCCAGATTTAAATCCGATTGAACATGAATTTCACCAGCTGAAGAGGAGCGTAAAAGCAGAAACTCCCCAAAACAAGCAACAATTGGAATTGGCTCCATTAAAGGCTGGGAAAAGTATTTCAAAGGATGAGACCAAGAGTCTGGTGATGCCTATGGGTCACAAACTCACTGCTGTGATTGTGCGCGAGGGATCTGCTACTAAATAATAGCTTTTAATCTTTTATATCTGCTTTGTTCAACTGTCCCAATACTTATGCTCACATCAATGAGTGGGATGAACTCTAAAAGTGCTGTTCTTTTTATTTGGTAAAACATGTATGTGTTGAAACGGCTAATAATAAAATGTGACATTCTGTAGTTTTGTCTCATATTCATCTTTTAATCATATTTACAAATGTCTTGACTCCACAGCCAACAGAGCAATTTTGTCTTTACTGTTCCAATACTTATGGAGGGCACGGTATATATAAACTTTAAAATAATAATTTGCTACCTTTTAGTCATTAAAAACAACAAGAACAACAACAATATTATTATTATTATTATTATTATTATTATTATTATTGTTATTATTATTATTATTATTATAGAGAAGATAGATTTATCTATATTTGTATTAAAAAATTACTTTATAGCATATTTAGGATGAGAACCAGACATACTGTAAAATAGTCCAGTGCTATTATTCAGAGTTGGGAATAGGGAATTGGACAGTTGTAAAGTTAGGAATTGGGTAATTAAGTCAAGGATACCTTCTTTATTGTAGGAAGACCTAAATAATAATGTATTCCAGATATGACCTGAACTAAAGCTGCCAACTCCAGTCCAGTGAAATGAGTGTATAGATACAGTAAGTGGCAAGCCATGGTGATCCGCTCATGATGAATGAATCAGTCCTGTGCTAGTGCTGCTTATGTGTGTTTAATGTCTGTATGGCATTTTAATGTGCTGCTGTTTGATTGTGCTGCAACTAAAATTCAACACTTGTGACGGCTTTATTTGAAGTTTACTAAGAACACATCATGAAATGTTTTATTTCAATGTCTCCAGACCTTCTAATAGCCCTTTTGCCCCTATAAAGGCCTCCATTCAGATACAGCTTCACACTCAGTTGACCTTATTATGCATTTTGACCTTATTTTCATGACAGTTAAGCAGTTCTTGATTCTATAAGTTATTCAGTTACATTTTGGATTTGATGTGATTTTTATTTTATAGCCATTCTCATTAAAATGAAAAACAGTATTTGACATAAATGACATACTATGATTTTTAGTGTTATTATTATATTACAGTAAAAATGCTATAATGGATATGCTGTAAAATGCTTTTTAATTGCTTTTTGCAGTGCTATTTTAGTAATATGGAGAAACTATAATTTGTAGTTTTTATTTTTATATATTTTCCATTTTAATTTTAATTTTAGTTATAGTAGTAATTTTGTGGTGTTGTAATTTTTAGTATTTTTTGTTTATAAATAAAGTTATTTTAAAGTTTAGTAGTAGTATATTATAAAGTTTAGTAGTTTTTGTACATTTTAATTTTAATCAAAGTTGTAGTAGTTTTGCTGTGTTTTTGTCATTATTTGGAGTTTTTGTTTGTTGTATATACAGTTATATATGCAATTATATATACAATTAATTTTTAATTTCATTTTAATTTCATTTTTAATTATTTTGGTACATCAAGGTAAACTAAATTAAAAAGTAAACTAAATTAAAATGAGAAATGTTGCCTTTGCCCAAAATACAAAAGTGTTATATATTTAATGTTTTCTCAGTTCATGTTTATTGATTTCAAGTAAGTTTTTAATTTTGGTTCTGTAATGTAAATTCTTTTTAACTTAAATATTAACTTAAATATAAACAAATGAAAGGGAATAAAATAACTATTTAAATATTCAAATTATATATATATATATATATATATATATATATATATATATATATATATATATAGTACATTACAGTAATTAGAATGTTTTTTTGTTAGTTTTTTTTCATATTTACAGTAATCAGTAAAATATGCTTAATTTTGATGAAATAATACCATAGCTTCATTTACTTCATACAAAATATAATATCTACTTTATTTATTTCAGGGTGAAATATCACATTTTGTAAGATTCACTGATATATGTACCAGGGCTTCATCAGTCCAGCTCTTTCTGTTCATGTTTAACTGCTCTCTCAGGCAGTATTTGTGGTATTTCTGAGCTCATGTTCATCATTTCTCGGTGTTGACACTGCACTTGTCATCTGGGCCTCTGAGAGATGCATTAGACTCTGATCGGGTTTGTAATGAGGGAGATAGGAACACGATTTTCTTTGTTAATAAGTGACTGGAAGCGTACATAGACCTTTGAAGCGTATCGTTGATCATATTGCATTAAATGAACACAGACAGGTCGCAGATTGTGTATGAAGAACAGTGATTTAGCTGAAGAGGCAAAAAGTGTTTGCCTTTAATGTCATGCGTTCTTCAGGTGATCTTTCTGTCTGTCCGTGTTTACTGAGGCGTGATGGATAAGCCAATACATGCTTTGCGAAAACAGGAAGTGATGTCAGCAGCGATTACATTGACGATGGTGGAAGAGCCACGGGCATTGTCTGCCTCATTAGGTGACTTGTGTAATATATAAAAGTCATGTGTTCTGGTGGCACTTTTCTGTGGGTTAGTTATGCAATCTCATGACTAATCTACACATATGAAACTAGAAGGTGGAAAAAAGAAGGAAAACAAAGCCATAAAGAGGTTACTTAGCATTGCCTTACAAGGCACAAAGAGTCAGTGAGGTTTGTGAGCGGTCGCTGAAGCATGAGTTTACAGCACGTAGACGGTCATGAGATGTTTCAACTCTTATTCGTTTCCATTGGTTTTTGTGGGATTATTAGCCTTTAGTGAGACGATTTCAAATCAGAGATTTCAGTGTCAAATGCAGAAGTCCTTTATTGCAAATCATTTTCTAAATCAGTAACTTAGTCTTGTTTTACAGTAAAAATGTACAGTATAAGCATCCTTTAAATGAGATAAATGCACATGATAAGCAAAAGTGTCTGAGATGTCTTGTTTTCAGAGAATGTTAATTTAATTGAAAATTTTAAAAATGTTGTAAAATTAAAATATTACAAATCTTACATTTTTTTAACCCATTAACCCCAGAAAAAACACTATTGTAAAATTAAGTTTAATCCTCCTTAACTTAATACCTTAATCAATTAATAAAATAATTAATTACTAAAAGTGAAAAATTAATTGATATTAATCACAAATATCACATTGTATGATAAAGATAATTTAAGACATTGGTAACACTTTACAATAAGGTCTATCAGTTAAATTTAGTTAACAAGCAATGCATTTGTTACGGTATTTATTAATATTTGTTAACATTTGTTAATAAAAATACAACTGTTAATTTCAATAATGTTAAAATGCAACTTTTGATTTTCATAATGTGTTAAATGTTGAAATTAACATGAACAATGAAAAATGCTTATAATGCATTTATTAATCTTAGTTCATGTTTGCTAGTTCAATAATGTTACCATTGTGGCAGAATTGAATACAGACATTGGCTTTAATATTCTATCTTCTGCCTATTTTTATTTTCTTTCCATATATTTTAACATAAGCCTACAGTTTGCTGTATTTAGATGTTTAAAAAGCCAGTTTTTCAGTTGCTTCGTTTTGAGATGATGAGGTGAGTTGGCTGTAGTTGCTTTGATTGTAGAAAGATGATAAGATTTATGTCTGGTCAGAAGGAGTAATTATATGTGTTATTTTTAATGTTTTTTATAAACTTAATTGCTGCATTAAACTGACAACTCTTCTTTAATTAATGTATGTTAATAATAATATTAACATCCCATTGCTATTTCACATTCAACACCATCATTAATGTGAAACTGAAGCTGCTATGATAATGTGATCAGATGATGCTGACTTTCTGCTCGGTATCAAATCATTAGCATCTCATTTTCAGAAATGTCAAGTAGAAAGCGTCTGAATAAGCTTTGGAAGCTAGTTCTTAATTTGCAGGATGCTGTAGACACTTTTCATCTAAAAAAGCCAAGCATGAGAAAAGATAAATGCTGTAGTCTCTACCACAATTTCAGAATTTGCCATTTTTGATCGGGACTGGAAGTTGATGATGGGACTAAATTTCATTAGCATTGCCTACAGCGGTTTAGCGCTGCGTCACATTTCATTTAAAGGTCAGTTCTCATAGAGTGGAGAACATTATAGCGCCGTTCTGAAAACCTAGTGAGCTTCTAAGGCAGCATCTTAACTGAAATATTATGTAGATCTTTTATATATAAACACACAGTTGTGGTCAAAAGTTTACATACACTCTTAAAAATAAAGGTGCTTCACGATGTCATAGAAGAACCTTTTTGTCTAAATGGTTCCATAAAGAACCTTTAACATCTGAAGAACCTTTCTGTTTCACAAAAGGTTCTTTGTGGTGAAAGACAGTTCTTCTGATTATAAAAAGGTAAGAAAGTGATGGTTCTTTAAAGAACCTTTGACTGAATGGTTCTTTGTGGAACCAAAAATGGTTATCTAACACGCTTGAAGAACCTTTTGAGCACACCCTTATTTTTAATAGCATAACCTTATATTTAAGGTCTACCAAAATGTTAATTATTTCACCAAAATAAGATGGATCATGCAAACTGAATGTGATATTTTGCATAAAACATGTTTTCCCGAAGGAAAGGAAACACAATGGAAACATGATGCATTAAGAGCATTTTGAAGATTTGGGTAAATTATATTTCCTTGTCCTCTGAGAAACAGCTAAGTATCTTCTGTAGCTTCCAAAGCCCATACTAAATGAAAAAAAAAAAATTATATATATTTAAAAAAAGAAAAATTTACACATCTTCATCTTGTTCAAAAGTTTTCACCCCCCAAAAGTTTTCCTGCTATTAAGGCATCATGTTTCCTTCTGGCATTGGGTTAAATGGTTAATTTTCAATAATTTTGAACATTTTTATTATTACCCAGCCCCCCCCCCCAAGCTTGTAATAGTGCATTCTGGCATTGTTTTTGTTTTTGTTTTTGTTTTTGTTTTTTTTCCATGATGTATAGAGAATAGAATGTAGCCAAAAATATGTATCCTAAAATGCAACAGAATTGTACTGCCTAGCTTTTGAAATAGCCTTTGTGTCAAGAACGTACACATAAGGCCTTAATATTCTACCTATGTAGGAAGCCCACATTTTAGAATTGAACTTAGAACCTTATATTTGTGTTATTTACTAGACCTTTTTAATTTTGATCTTAATGCCTGGGTTTGCAGACATTCTCTAGGCTATCTTTTAGGAGAGGATACGTGATAGTTAACACAATTTTTACTTTATATTTTGTGTTTGGTAAAGCAAAACCAAGGTTTTTTCCCACTGTTTGTAAGATGAAGATGAACCTGTCAACATCTTCCATCCATCACGTTTCCACCATGTCAGTTTCCAAAAATAACTATATTGTGTTGATAAAATACTGTATTAGTGTACAGCTCAAGGGCGGATTTTATGTTATTAAGGCCATCTGAGCTCTTGAGTATTCATTTTGAAAAGAGTATGTATTAATAGTGGTGATGGTTGTATTTCATGCCATAACTGAATCTGAGTTCTTAATAGGCCACATTCATTTAGACACAATTAACTGAAACGCCAAGGACCCAGGGCATCGTTTCCATAGAAACTGAGTTTCTGCATCATCTCTTCGATATAAATTCAAGGACAGTGAAGGTGACCGCATTCTTCTGTCTTTTTGTCATCGTATCTGTTGCGTTATTATTATGCGTTCACACAGGTCGCACGCTTCAGACATTGTGCGAGTTGCATCTCACATTAAAATATGAACTGAAGTATGCTGCGAATTTGACGGCATGGTTGCATTTTCTTAAAGTTACGCAGTGCATAGCTATCATAGCAAGACGATGCAATGCCATGAATCTGAAAAAATAAATCCTAAAAGTATGCGCATTCCTTCAAGGGGAGAGGATGTTTTATGCTTACTCTGGTTTTAGCACTTCAGAGGTCCAAATCTGAGGCGTAGAATGGCTCTAAATCAAGAAAATGGACCCGAGCCACTGCGTGCACACAAAAAATAGCGCGCAGGTTTTGTTTGGTGTAAAGGAACATCGTGGCCTAGATGAAAATGCACTTAGCAAAATCTGCATGAAAAAGGAACAGTCTGTTCAGCTGTGGATGAGCAAAAACATCCCCGGAGAGACACTGCGACGCTCCAAGTACATTTGCCTGAGGGATGGTCTTATCTGCCAAGACCTCCTGATAGACCATCAGGAGGAGCTTTGGATGGAGACTTTGACCTTTGGTAGAGAGATGTCCAGTTTGGCTGAAGCTGTGATGTCCTTTTGTGACCATCATATGATCCTGGTGTAATTCAGTGGCACATGGTCTCGCTGACAGCGATGCTCAGGTGACCTTCTAAGTAAAATGAGATGAGCTGATATTGTCATCAGGCTGTAGTTGAAAAACTATGGCTCTTTTCCAAATCATAGTGAGCTGCCTTGTTGCTATACTGTTTACATAGGCATTTTTGACATTTTAATTTATTTTTATTTTATTTTATTTTAAATCAAACCATATCATTGTTTTTTATTTATTTATTTATTTATTATTTTATTTTCAGAGCAGGTAAGGCAAACATTTCAAGGAAGTTATGGTCAGCATGAGATTCAAATCAAAGCGCATATATCTTGTTTGTTTGTGTATTTATTTATTTGTTTTTTTTAGCAGAGCAGGTAAGGCCAACATTTCAAGGTAGTTATGGTGGAGATTTCAGAGATTCAAATCAAAGCACATATGTCTTATTTATTTATTTTATTTTTTTGCAGAGCAGGTAAGGTAATATAATTATGTTGGAGATCACATTTTTTAAACCAAATTTTAAAAAAGTGAATTGGTGAATACTAATATTTTAAAAGAACAAGATCATTATTTCCTTTTAGGAGTCATTCAGTGTTGCCATTTGTGACGAAGGCCCTGACTGCAGGTTAACTCAATGGTGCATATCCATTCACATATACAGTATGAATGGCCATACTTCATACTATCACCTCAGGTACTGCTCTGGACAGAGTGCCTGTTCAGAAGGCCTCCTTTATTAATCGCAGAGAGAGTTTTCTAGAGCAGACCAGATTCAAACACACCAAAGTGCCTGAAGCCATCAAGGCATTAGCAATCCTCCAGTAAACAACCTGTGCAGTTTGTCAGAATGCTCAATGATCCGTTACAGATAGTGTGTGACTTCTCTTTACACTGCCACAGACCATGTGACCCGTTTGTTCCTCTGGTCACTGTGGTTTTGAGTTTAGAGTGTTCAAAAAAAGATGAAATTCCAAGTTAAATCTCAGATCTACAGTTGTGACGAAATGCGAAATGCTTTTTTTCCCCCATGTTTGTAGTGAGCTGTGTACTGTTTACACTGTTTCTTTCTCTCTCTCTCTCTCACAAACACACATCTCTGCAGGCTGACTCTCACTCGCAGTGGCAGCACTACTGCACGCTCTTTACACACACCTCAAGAAAGTTATTCATCTGAAGATTAAAGTCTTCAAAACAGTCATGCCAATTTTGTGTGCAGTATTTAAGAGAAAAAAATATCTGCGTCTTATTCACTCGTCACCTGCAGTCCAGTTTAACTGGCTGCTATCTGTTCCTGTATAGCGCTGCACTTTGTGTCTTCAGTCATTGTCATTCTTTTCAAAATATAAAACAATTAATACTAAGAATAATAATTATAATTTCATATTTTTTCATGTTCTGAGTTGTGCAAGACCAGGGTTATTATTAACCTTATTAACATTTTCAACGTTTACTAAAGCTAAAACTATTTTTTTTTTAAATTAATTATTGAAACAAAATAAACTTTAACTGAAATAAAATTAAATATATATATATATATATATATAAAACTTTTTTTCAGTTACTACATTCCTCATAAAATATTACTAAATTACTAAAATAATTAAAACTAAATAACCTAAAACTAAAATCTGAAACTTAAATAAATCTATATGGAAATAGTTAAAAATGTATAATAAAAATGACAAAAAAGACATGAGTGAAATAAACATTAACATAAATAAAACAAAATATAAAAATCTTAATTACCTGAAACTGTATTCTAAAGCTAAATAAATAAATAAATGACAAAAAATAACAAAATTGCAATGAATAAAATAAAATAAAATCTAATTCAAAATATTAATGAATACTATAATAGTGTGTCAGTGATACTAAAATAACACTGTTGAAAAACCCAAAATATTATTATTATTGTTAATAATAATAATAATAATAATAACTTTATATGTTTGCATGTTCTGCATTATATTTTTATATATTATATATTATTTTTATATATATGTATATATATTTTTGGTATATTTTTAATTTACTTCTAGAAACTCTCTACACAATTAATAAAAATGAAAGTTCTGAAACAGGTTTATTTCTATATATATGTGTATATATATTTTTGTTGTTATATTTTTAATTTGCTTCTAGAAGCTCTCTACACCATTAAAATGAAAGTTCTGAAACAAGTTTGGAGCAATGCCTAGGCAATTATAATGAAGTATAATCATTCAAGAAGACTTGACCATTTATATCCGGATGGATGTGCACCTTTAAGAAGTTACTGTTAGGAGACACATTCTCTTTCTCAGACTTTGGTGTTTTTGTTCTGTGGTCAGGTTTTCCAACTACAGAGTAGACCTTGTCTGTCCATATAAACCGTGAAGTATAACCACATGATGTTCTTATTGTCTTTGTGAATTTGTTTGCAAACTTTTGCACGGATAATTCCCTGCCAATCTGTCAATCATACGGTGAGATATAATCCAGAGAGACAGATGTGTCTTGTCATCACAGCAGCATAAAGGATTTTGTAAATTAGCGTGCAGCGTTAATCTCCACCTGGGTTTTGTGTCGGTCACAGCTCTCTATGAGCCGTTCTCATTACAGTGATGAGAGGAAGGTAATAGCCATCTGAAGCCCTGCGGCGGTGCGACACTTCTCTCCGTGAGAATGTGAGAGCCTGCCAACCTCTCACGTGCGGCGCTGCTGGAGCGAGCTGTCTGCATGATAAATATAGAGTCTGGCAGCATCCCGTCCAATCAATCAGTCAATGCAACAGTATCTCTTTAGAGCCGTGATTAACTCTCAGACTGTTGTGTTTTGGGTTGTGATTTTCCCCAGAGACTCGTATCGGCCAGAAACATACACATTTGATTCCACTCTATTCTTATTGCTCCACAATGACAACAGCTGACCTCACACCAAAAACTGACTCTACAAAATGCCATTTTTGGGCTATAGTTTGCTACTGCTTGTAGCAGCTTTGTCGATGTAGCTCATACATGCATTTTGTAATGAATCAAATCCTAAAACTTTTGAATGCTACAAATCATAATTTTAGAGTAATTTTGGGGAGCTGTACTGTGTCTGTGCTTTTTTTCTATGCACAACACCAGTGTTGTTACTTGTAACTAAAACTATTACATTTTTTTTTAATAAAGCTGAAACTATAAATATATGATGAGGAACTTGAAAATTTGAAATGTTGGCTTGGCAACTAAATAAAATAAAATGCATTTAAGTACTAAAATTAAGACAAACTGAAATAAAAAGTAAAGTAAATTAAATTAAAATAAATTAAATAGAGATATTTTACACAAATGTACATAAAATATAAAAACTGAAAATATAAAACTAAAAGCTAATTAAAAATATTAATAAATTCTATAATAGTATATATCTTTTACTAAAATAATGTTAACATAAAACAAATAACTTTTTTTCATTAACTGAAAAATTAATTGAAAAAAACTTAAAAAGAGAGAAATGTTGAATCGGTATCTAACTGAAATAAAATATGTTTTAAGTACTAAAATTAAAACAAACTGAAATAGAAATAAAATGAAATATAAATATTTTATAGAAAAGCTCATAAAATGACTACAACTAAAAATATCAAACTGACAGAAAGTAATGCAAAAGTAACAATGCATTACTTTCCATAAAAAGTAACTATGTAACACAATTAGTTACTTTTTTATGGAGTAACGCAGAATTGCAATGCATTACTTTTAAAAGCAACTTTCCCCAACACGATAGACACTAAATCTTTGACTGTTGCAATTCATATCACTGTTTTTCAGTGTCTCATACTGTAAGCATCACATTTTTAAGATGCTGTATCAAGTTACAAGAGGTTCCATTTTTAAAACGTCTAAGAGAAGAAGGAGACTTAAAGGGATAGTTCACCCAAAAATGAAAATTTGATGTTTATCTGCTTACCCCCAGGCCATCCAAGATATAGGTGACTTTTTTTCTTCAGTAGAACACAAACAAAGATTTTTAACTCAAACCGTTGCAGTCTGTCAGTCATATAATGGCAGTCAATGGGACCCACGGCTTTGAGAGTCAAAAAAAACATACACCAACAAAACCAAATTAAACCCTGCGGCTCGTGACGATACATTAAGGTCTTAAGACATGAAACAATCGGTCTGTGCAAGAAACTGAACAGTATTTATAGCATTTTTTTTACCTCTGATCCACCACAATGTCCAACTGTCCTGAGCGCGTTCACAACAGCCGGTGTGTAACACGTCAAAGTGTTCTGGCATAGTAGACGCATGCACATAAGCGACCTAAACAATGACTCACATATACGCACAACAGATCGCTTCCGCACATGCGTAAAAAATGATATAAATACTGTTCGGTTTCTTGCACAGACCAATTGTTTTGTGTCTTAAGACCTTAATGTATCGTCACGAGCCGTAGGGTTTAATTTGGTTTTGTCGGTGTATGTTTTTTTTTTTTGACTCTCAAAGCCGTGGGTCCCATTGACTGCCATTATATGACTGACAGACTGCAACGGTTTGAGTTAAAAATCTTCATTTGTGTTCTGCTGAAGAAACAAAGTCACCTACATCTTGGATGCCCTGGGGGTAAGCAGATAAACATCAAATTTTCATTTTTGGGTGAACTATCCCTTTAACAGAAGTCTACAAGTCTCTTTCTTCGAGAAAGAATTGAGCTATGAAAGAGATTTCATATGTAATTTATTTGGTGTGATTTCTCAATGTATTGACAGGGGTTAAATGGGAGCTCAGCTCACTGCTGTAGAGAGTGTAGTGATGATCTATACAGATACTACTCTTACTCATGAAATATATCGGTCCCAAATATTTCAGGATCCAAGATTACCAGATTACAGACAGCTTGATGTGGCTTGGCTGTATTTGAGCAGAATGGGTTGTTGGACAGGGCTGTATTTTGAAAAGGCTAATTGTAGTAATTGAAGAACATGTTGTCAGAGCTCATTGATTTGTCGCATGTTTCTGTGGCTGTAATTGCATTGATGATGAAGAAGAGCAGACCTACGGCTGCACGTGTATCATTTAAACACATTTATAATCATTAAGATTTCATTAGGATCCTTTGTCCAGGAAGTCATTTGTCTTTTCGCTTCACGGCTCGCTCACAGCCGTGTGAGATGCTAATTTAATCTTTTTACACGTGTCCTCATTTTTTTTGTCCTGCTGAAAAATAAAATAGACCAGCCTGTGTGGGATATAGAGCTGCGTGCATTTCAGTGCTGAGTGAGTGCACTTAACAAATCAAATTCACTGAATGCTTCATGCATGAGATGCTCCTATCAGTTAGGATGAAATAGGTGAACTGCTGCAAGTTTTTATGCTGTTTTAAGAACAGTTTGTGGGAAGTGTGTGAGTTGTGACTCTTAAATGAGTCACAGTGAGCTGCTAGATAGCTCAGGTTCATTCAGGTGGCTATAAATGTATTTTCAGCATGGAATTTTTTTTTTTTTTTTTTTTTTTTTGTAAAATTACATCTATACATGTGCATACTATGTATTTTTAATGCTGCTTATTCAATAAATATTGCTTTGTTTGCAACCTGCTAATGTCAGACTCTTGTGCAGCAAGATTGCTTCCTATGCAGCATACTTGTGACAGCCTTTGTATAATGTTATTTAATTGAAATATCCAATATAGTAATCTATAAAACACTCCATTTTCTGTTTTTTTTTTTTTTTGACAGTCATATGTGGTAATTTTGATGGCCTGATTGTCAGAGTGTACTGTTTACTGCATACTATGCAATATACAGTAAATTCACTAAAAACACTATTTGAATATATAATATATTTTATTATTAATATGAATAACAGTTTATTATTTTTAATATTTTATTATTGTAATATTAATTATTATAATTTACATATTTTATAATATATTTATGAAAAGTATCATCGTTCAGTTATCATCTAAAACAAAATATTTTGTATTTTCAAATAAGTTATAACAATTCATTGTTATATAATGAACATTTTGACAAATGTAGCTGGTCATCCAGGTATTACATGCATACAGAATTTTTTTTTTATTCATAATGATTTTATATATATATATATATATATATATATATATAATGAAAGAAAATACACTTGCTTTAGAAGTAACACTGCAGATAAAATCTTTAAAACAAATCTTATGCGTTGTTGTTTCTCAATATTAATTTTAACTGGAAAACAATATAAAAACACTCATGACAATAGAATATGTGTGCAGTATTCTGCGAAAGTAGTATGAATAATAGTATGCGGACCACATCAGATGTGATTTCTTTAGCTTTTAACTAGTAGTTTGTGTTAGTTTTTTGTTGTTTCTTGGTGTTCTATTTGGCTTTTAAGGTCCAAGGCCTTGCAAGCCTCTTTTCTCTTTATGTTCGATTTCAAATGATAGTAAGTCTGCGTCATGAGCGTAAGCACTATTGAGAGAACTAGCGACAGTTGTTTAACTTTGTAGGTAGACACCTTGTTGTTAGTTGAATATACCCTGTTCTATATTTTACTCAGTTTCTTGTTGTTAAACTACTAAAACGTAACACATAGTACATCAGGCCCATCCCAAAACTTTACTGTGAAGCACCTTAAGCTGATTGGAGGCCTAAACCCTTTAACCTTTGACCTTATTCTGACCTGAATCTCCGCTTCCCTTCTCCCTCCACTTACCTAACTCTCTCCTTTCTCTCCTCCATCATCCACCCATCCATCCATCCATCCATCCATCCTCTACTCTCCCCCTCCGCCGCTCCTCCTCCTCTCTTCACGTCTCTCCTCCACGGGCTGCCACTGACAGTGAATTTACGTCCAAAATGAAAAACAGGCAAATGGGAACGGCGGCCGGGGGCAACATGACCAAGAGCACCAGCATCGGCGGGGACATGTGCAGCCTGGAGAAGACCGACGGCAGCCAGTCGGACACGGCCGTGAGCCTGGTGGGAACCGTTGACAAGAAACGGCGCTCCAGCATCGGCGCCAAGATGGCGGCGGTCGTGGGGTTGAGCCGAAAGAGCCGCAGCGCCTCGCAGCTCGGCCAGACAGGTAGGAGTCCAATAATGTCTGTCTGTTTCCTGTTTGTCTCTAACTCAGCGTCTTTAATTTTTCCTTTTGTTGTCTGTGTGTTCTTCTTGACCCTTTTTCTTGCATCAGCTCTAACAACCTAACAACTTTTATTTAAGCAGCCTGTTTCTCAAAAGTGTAAATTGGGTCGGAGCAGGACCGAGGCCCGCCGAATAATTGAGACCCTCTGTTTCACACCATTCTTTCTTTCTGTTGCTGTTGCTCTGAAGTGACAGAAGTTCACCAAATATTTGCAGCTTTTTATTTCAGTCGAGTGTGCAATTAATGAATATCCAACTGCTTAAAATTTGAAACATTGTTTTATTAAGGCTAAAGTAACATGGTATTACCATATTTGGACATGTACTATGGTAATGTCATGTTTTTGGACATTTATCATTGCAATACGTTGTTGTTCTTTGAATGCATAAAATATAACCATTTAGTACTATGGTATATGTCAAAATACCATGATATTACTATAGTACATGTCCAAAGACATGGTATTTGTACATTTTATCACAGTAATACCAGGTCTTTTTGTTGATGATGTGCTGTGGTAGAGGGTTGTTGCATAATGATATTATACACAAAGTAACATGGTATTACCACGATTTTTGGACATGTACTGTGGTAATTTCATGTTTTTGGTCATTTATTGTTGCAATACTATGGTATTCTTTGACTACATAAAATATAATCATTCAATACCGTGGTATATGTCCAAGAACATGACATTTGTGCATTTTATCATGGTAATTACCAAGTTGTTGTTGTTGTTTTTTTGATGATGTGCATAATGTTGGAATAATTTTGTGTTGTGGTAGAGAATTGTTTCATTATGATTGCTTTATTTGAAAAGGCTGGTTGTTGGTGCATGGTTTTTGTTTGGTAGCAGATTTAAGATTTATGTTGCTCATACCTTTTTCATTGCTGTTGCATTGCTGGTTAAGGCTGGTACTTTTTAGGTTCAAACCCTGGAAGGAGCCATCAATGAAGCATCACTGTTGTGCTCTTGATGATTTTTTTATTCTCAGGTGCTGCAGTCTGAAGCGTATCACACAGCAAACACATCCTCGACCCTTCTAGCACAGCATGCATTTACACTTACAAAAGTAACTGAATACAATGATGCACTGATATATATATACCATGGTACTGAATTGCATTTACAGTATGTGGCACTCTAATATACTTCCAAGAGTACCATAGTACTATTGTGGTGTACATCCAAACAATGCTTGAATTATGGCATGTTTTGGAACTTTTTGGTATGTTTATTCTCTTTTCACTATATACACTGTTCACACAAAAAGTACCATGGTATTACCTTGTTTTTTGGACATGTACTGTGGAAATACTTTGGTATACATACCTTGATCTACAATGTGAATTCCATGCTGTATGAATATGATCATGCAGTATCATGATGTATATGAAAATGCCATAGTATTACTATAGTACATGTCCAGAAAAGCATGGGTTATCAAAAATGTACCATGTTAATACTGTACAATCTTTCTTGGACATTTGCTTTGTAAATACTGTGGTATTCTGTGAAGTACCTTGACTACCGTGCAAATATCATATATTATAAAGCAAATTAATACTTTTAATCATGAGTAATGCATTAAATTGATCTAAAGTGAAAGTCATAATGTTACAAAAGATTTCTAAATTAATGCTGTTCATTTGAACTTTCTATTTAGAATCCTGGGGGGGGAGGGGTAAAATAGATTATTTTAAATTGTAATTTTATTTGACATTATTAGTGTTTTTACTGATTTTTTTTTTTTTTTTTTTTTAATCAAATAATTGCAGCCTTGGTGAGCATAAGAGACTTGTTTTGAGAAACTGACCTCAGTAGTTAAACAGTAGTTGTAGTAGCTTGGATTACCATTTAAAAAAACATGTAATATGACACCACTATCTGACATGACATCTGACACCACCATGGTATCATGGTATCACCACAAGACTTTTTTAGGGAATACATGATTAATTCTCATTAAAAAAATGGTAATATTTTGGTAGTACACTGCAGTTCTTAGGCACCGTTTCAGTTCTTTTATAGATGACTGATTCCTCTTTAGAGCATCTCTGCAAAGACTTTGTTTTCTCCCACATTCTGTCTGTTTAGAGTTTCCATGGTTTGTAATTGTATCTGTAATTGAGGAGTGTGAGCGTGTTTTCCAGTGTGGGCACGTTTATCTCATCTGTTGCTGTCAATGAGCGGCTGATAAAAACACTCTTTTAAAAATGTGACTCTGTTTATCCAGAGGTCAGTGGGTTTCTTTGCTGTCTGTAGCCCACGCTCAGCCTCTAATCACCTCATTGGCTAGCGCTGGCTGTCTGAAGTCTGAATGGTGGCGTGCAGGTAGATCACATGCCCGAAGAAATGAACACAGCTCATCAGATGGCTCGTGCTCAGCCTGCACATGGCAGGTGGTCGGCAGGGTGTTTGTAATAAGTTTGGCTGGTTGCCAGGGGCCGTAGCACTTTGTCATGTCTCATGGGGTGTGTTGTGTCTTCTGCTTGTCTGTGATGTCTTTGAGCATCCTTCCATTAACAGAGTCTCTGCTTGTAAAAAATGAGGACGAACACACAGACCACAGTTGGTCTTTTTTATCTGGAGGAAATCTGGCAACCTAGTATTTCTTTGTTTTTGTTCTAAAGCTGATGTGTGCTATATTTTACAATGCTAAAATGCTTTTTTTTCCAAAATCTCGAAAATGAGTAAAAGTCATTATTGTTTATTACCATTAGAGCTGTTCTTAGTGGCATAGTGGTTAACCAGAAAAATTAAAAATGACACTTCATGCCCAAAAGGTTGCTGACCACTGGTATATAGGATCAAATCGTCAATTTAATTCATATGGAATATCGGGAAAACTGTTTGTGTCTAAATCAGCACTTCCACTTACTGTGTTCAAGAGAACAAAATTGTCACTTTCAGGGAAATTGGTACAAAATAAAAATGGAAATGAATGTTGAATCAACTGGGTATAGTCCCTTTATTTTTTTATTTTTTTTCTTCAATGTAATTCATTTATTGTTTGTTAGAGATTGTTTCCATATGTAGTATTTATTAGTGTTATTAATTTGAATTGGCTTTTATATTTTATATTTTCAGTTTTCATTTAAATCTTAGTTTTAGTCATTTTAGTACTTTTATTTTAGTTCGTTGCAAAGGCGAAATTTGCAACAAAGTTTTTTATCTAATATTTATATTGTATTTTATTTTATTTTGCTTTTATTTCAATTAATGAAAACTATTTTAATGCTTAGTTAAAAATAATAATGCTGCATCAGAGCAGCATGTGAGATGTTATGTGATTACATTGTTCTGATATTTTCTTCTGTAATTTATTTCTTGTTCAGTGCAATGGTTGACAGATGTATTTATTAATATTGGCTTTAGCTAATGCAATATTAATATTGCATTAGTTTTTATTATTTTATTTTACGTTCGTCGTTTTTATTAGTTTGTTTTTTTAGAATTTCGTTTTATCAAGATTTCTGATTTTTTTTTCAGTTAGTTGCCAAAGCAACATTACAAATCCCATTTGTTTTTAAGCTGAAATTTTTCATATAAAAATGCTATTTTAGTGTATTTTTTATTTTATTTTATTTTATCTTATTTCAATCAACAAAGACAGTTATCATAATTTTAGTGTCAGTTTTAATTTAAAAATTATAATACTACATCAGAGCATTATTTGAGATCTTGCGATGTTACTGTTCTGATATTATCTTCTGTGTGTGTGTGTGTGTATATATGTAAGGAATAATTGACGACGGGCCGTTGAATTATTAGAAAAATAATGTTACACCTCGGGTGTGCATTATTTTTCTAATAATTCAACGGTCCGGAGTCAATTATTCCGCTTATACTACGGTTGCCACACATCAACACATCGATCAGAAGATATATTTCAAGGGATTCGTCTGTTTTTTGTACTTGAATCGCTATTGTGAGTAGGATTATTTCTTCCGTGTCTCATCCATCGCCTCCGTTGCTAATTCCAAAACGTCATTTTAGACCTAGTAACTGAGGCTTGAGCCGTTGATAACAGACAAATGCAGCTAATAACTAAGTTATGAGAGAGAGAGAGAGAGAGAGAGAGAGAGAGAGAGAGCGTGCGTGAATTAGCCTACCTCTCTGAGTCTGTCTCTCATCAGTGTTCGGCAGCAGCGTCCCTACTAGTGAAACTTTAAGTTCATTTTCCTCACGAACAGTGCCGTTGTTACCTCGCTTCGCTTGTGAGAAATGTCATGTACTTTTAAGTTGCTAAACTATTTACTGACAAAGTCGTCAGAGCAGCGCTAACAACATTAGCGCGTATGTTTTCATGTGTGTAAACTAGACCTTTTGAAATAACTGAAATCATTTGGCGAAGTGATACGGAACTGTAATGCGGTCGAGTGCTGCCTGGAACTACGTTCGCCGTGCGTTTCCCTGAAAATAATTGCACACCTTAGAACATTCGTCAGCCAATCAGATTCAAGCATTCAACGGCCCTGTAGTATATATATATATATATATATATATATATATATATGTGTGTGTGTGTGTGTGCGTGCACATATATACACATTTTTTAAATTTCATTCTTATCTTGTTTGCATCTATCATTTTTTTATGCAATGTGATATAATTTATAAAACAGCTATACACAGCTAATGATATCTAACAAATGCTAGAGACAAAACAGTCCAGACAGATTATCTTCCGTTTTGGAAAAAAATGAGAATCAAAGTCGACACTGAAAATTCCATCCGAACATGTGAGAAATTGATGTTCATGTTGAGGTCCGGTGTGCTGTTTTATTTGGTGCTTTAGAGAGCCTCCTGTTCAGTGTCACACTCAATACAGCGGCATGCTTTCACTGACTACAGGAAATCAGGTCTGGCTGAGATGCGCAGCTCTGAACAACAACACTGGCTCATGGCAGATGTAAATCATAGAGCATATCAATTTTTCAGGCAGAGCTTTTAGGTGGTGTGCGCGTGCAGGCGTCTGAAATCCCTGGCCTGTTTCTCAAAGCCGAATCTGACTCTCCGGCTGCTTCCTGCTCCACATGGTTGTGCTTAATTCAGAAAGCATGACAGCATCCTAGAGAGGGCATACTGCACAGAGACACGCTTTAGAAAGAGGTTATTCTAGGCCTTCATTGGGTAAAAAAAAATGGTTTTGTGTGTTTGAAATGCGGTTGCACACATTGGACAGCTGAAGATCTCTTGAGACTTTTGTCCTCTGTCTAGTTCACTTCTTTTTCACTATGAAGATTTATTTCATGGTGCATGCAGATTTAGACACACTGCAGAAAATGCATGTGTGCATTTTTATCTGGAGTTATACTATTTTTGCTATTGCCCATAGTTTAATAATGCATTCAGGTTTGCAGGGGCTATTTTATTTTATTTTATTTTATTTTATTTTATCCACCCCAAACTTTTGAATGGCAATCTATATATAATTACTTTTGTCAAACTGTCCAGTTAAAATATCTCAAAATCCTTACAACAGTCACTGTTGATTTAATGTTGAGCTTGTCTCTAATGGTGCTGTACAGTGACATTCACATTAGTTATAGGTGTTTTGCGTCATGGCTGTTCCTGTTTTAGTGTATTTTAGTGGATCAGCATCCATGTCCATTTAGTATTTACATGGAATATTTCTCAGGTTATATTACTGTATCTCAGCACTGTGAGTGTCCATGAGAGACCGCTGGAGTCCTGCGGACCTCTCTAATTAATCTTTAATGACAAGTTCTGCAGGAGAGAGCTTCATGGAGCTGAAGCCTCGCAGTTTTATTCATGACCAAGCTGAATCATCGCTCTGATTTATGGTGCCCGATTGTTCCTCTCGGCGTTTAGGAGGCCTGAATTCTCTTGTAATTATACCCAGCGCTCCATGGAGAACCATCTCACATCTAACCTCTGCTGATCTTCCCCTGCCTCCAGATCTGTGTCAGCAAGGAGACCAGAGCTGCAAGTACAGATGAAAACACCTGATGTTCGGTGCTCTCTGTGGATTTTTAAATGCTCACCCTGGCAAAACACAACGCACAAGACTGTTTTTGCTCAGATACGGCACTTTTATGGCTCAAGAGGTCTTAGTAGTGCTGTGTGATTATAGTTAAGCTGATAATCATCATTATAATGATGATTATTGTCATTTTTGATTTCATCAGAATTCTTGCACTTTCACATGCACAAATCAAAAATGTCAACTTGCATGGTTTATTTTACCTCATTTAGTTTGTGCATGCTTTATATTCATTGTATAAATAAATAAAACTCTTTAATGACGCTTTTCCACTGTGTGGTACGACTCGGCCCGGCACGGCTCAGTACCGCTTTAGAGTGGGCGGGATTATTCACGTGTCGTTATAGTTGCGCCGCCTCTACTGCCGTGACTCCTGAAAAACTTTTTCATTCTGCGACGCTCCATCACGCTCTCGCTGGATCCGCTCCTCGGCTATCAACGAGAGAACTGTCTGTACTTCCTCAACAGACAACGAAACAGCCATTTTGCATGTGCACATGGTTGCCAGATTAAGAAAAAACATCCATTAAAGATAAAAGTTCTGACTGGGAGAATTATACTCTTAACATCTGGCAACCACATGCATGAAAGCTTGTGGAGGCTTGTTATCAATGCAAGATAATGCAAATGTCAAATGAAAAAAGAAAAAAAAATAGTTTTCAGGATAAATAACCAGCAGGTAAATATCGCAGATGATTATGCTTAATGAATCGAGAGCGGCATAAATTGTGATCACAATTAAAATACGATTAATCATGCAGCCCTAATTCTTAGGTATGTTTCATTTAAGTAAATGAAGTTTGTTTCTATATAACATTATTGTGGATAGGTCAGCTCAGATTATTTGGTTTTGTGAGATTTTGTTGAGACATGTTTGATTGCTAGCGGCTTTTGTTAAATTTGAGCAGCAGGTTTTAAAAAATCTCCATGTTGACCCATTGCTGCTTAGAAGAAGCAGTTGAGATATTGAGGGTCTCTCATTTTTCTTTGATGATGGAGCATCTCTCTCTCTCTCTCTCTCTCTCTCTCTCTCTATCTCTCTCTCTCTCTGCAGCGTTATAATAGATTTTCAAAAATCCCACAGGCTCCTAATGCATCCTGGGAAAGTTGAAACCGCTGGTGTGCCCATCAGTGTAATCGATGTAATCTCATCCATGCGCCCTCAGCGTTCAGTTCTGGAGCCATTTGAGCTTCCGCGATTCTCATGGAGGGCTCATATGCTACAGGAGCTACCCATCCGAATATGTTTCCCGGAAAAGGAAGCGTTTTTTAACTCTAGGTGCCATTGTGGCTAGCGCACGCTGCAGAATCTCTTTTTATGTTTTTAAGTATACTGCACTCTTATTGCATGCTGTATTGCTTATCTATATTCACTCTTAAAACTAAAGGTTCTTTATTGGAATTGATGGTTCCATGAAGAACCCTTAACATCCAATGCACAAAAGGTTCTTCATGGAACCAATAAAGGACTTTTATTTTTAAGAACCTTTCATTTTTAACAACACTTTTAAGAACTGTTCACTGAAAGGTTCTTTGGGAAGCCAAAAATGGTTCTATTGCATCGCTACAAAAACACCCGATTGGATCCTTGGAATGTAAAGTATTGAGCGTTTCTGATAAGGTTTTTGCACTGAAAAATATCAAGGTAAAACAACTGTGGTGAATTTGTCCCATTGTCCATAAATGTACAGAGGGTTTCCGCATTGCTGCATGTGTTTGGCTTTAAAGTATTCAGGAGGCGTTCACTTTTCACTGTTTCCAAACACACACACACACACACACGCACACACACACACACGTGCCTATTTAAAATGACTTTCTTTAAATTACTGCCAGCCTCTTTTTATAGAGGATTTTCCATGCTGCATATTTTGCTGATGATAAATGTGGTGTTAATTTGTAAACAATGTGTTTTGGGAAACGGTCAGTGTGGAAAAATATTGCGCCCACTTGAAAAGCTTCGAGTGCCTCTTAAAAACCTTTCCCCAGTCCGATTCCAGAGAAATGAGTTTGAGGCAGAGCAGAAGGGACATCAGAAGTAGACGCCATGCAGTCGGCACAGGCAGATGGCGGGTAATGCGGCGTCGCAGGGGACGGACCCGTCTTGGCGACCTGTTTGTTTAACTGAACCAGATTAGTAGCAGATACACACTTCTCTACTTCCCATGAATACAGTACGCATTGGTGTCACATTTTTTAAAAGAATTTAGTTACTTCAGAGGCACATTTTTATATCCCGACAGAAGTGGTTAATAAACTATTATCTAAGATAAAATTAAACTGGTGTGAATGGTCACAAAATGCTTGTATCTGCCATTTAAATGGTGAATTCTGGCCAGTCCTTTTTAAATTTAATTTAATTTAATATTTTATTTGTTATTTAAATTAAAAATATATATATAAATCCCACATTATTTTATTTATATAATACACTAGGAGCTAGCAGACCTCTGGCACTGTTGAGAGCGCCGCTCACATGCAAAGTTGTCATTTCACAAGTGTGTTTACAAGTCGTAAGTAACGTGAGGTTAAACAGACAGGTTTCAGCTTGTAACTTTTGGAGCTCGTCCCAGCAAAGGACACTCACAACTTGACATGGTCAGAACTTTTCAGACTGACCTGACAGTACAGCATATGAAACCCATCGTCTGGTAGGACAAACATTCTGTACTCATAGTGAACATCACGGCAGCTGCTTCTTGACAGCTCCTTCAAAAATGTGTCTCCATATAATCACATACCTCTGACCTTTACAGATCTAAAGCTGCTGGATGTCTTTTTGGATGATAAATACCTTGTTCTATCAATATGCAAAGAAAATTTTTGCAAGTAAATAATTCATTGATCAGTTTCCTGAATCTAAATAACATGGTACATGAAGATATTTCTCTTTTGAACCTCTAAAACCAAAGATAGTTTTAGACATAAATTCATCTAATAGTTTCAATTGCCATAATTTAATTTTATTAGTTTATATTTTAATTTTTATTGCCTCTTTATTTATTTGATAGCTTTGTTGTTATTTTTTTATGTTGATAGTAGTATTTTAATTATTGGTTGACATACATATTCCTCAACTAATCCAAACACAAGGAGCACCCCTAAATATCACAGTAACATACTTACATTTCCCGAATACTCTAGTACTGTATTTTGTTACTCATGCCCTCATTTACTGACAAGAATCTGTCTACATGATAGTTGTATGTGTTGAACACGGATACAGAACATGGTCTAATTAAGTAAATTGTCCTAAATTGCCGTTAACTAGATTAGACATTTATTAATCTCTCAAGTTAGTAAGTTTAATTTTGCGGAAAGGCGTGTATGGTGAAATGCGGCTGTAGAAAGTAGCACACGAGTATCTTCCGCTGTGACAAACCCGGTTACCTGACACAAAACAGAGCAAGTCACATTCTCTGTAGCCATGGTGATCCGTGCGAACTACAGCTTTTCCTCTGATCCGATTTTCCACGGCCCCCTCTCACCCCCTCACTAGATCTTATGCAAATGAACGGCTTCAGAAGGTGGAATGTCGCCTGGCCGCGTTCCGTCGATCCTGGAAATGAGCAAAACTATGTGAAGATGAAGTGGTAATTCATCTTATTCTGAGCTCTGATCTCAGCGCTGTGCTTTGGCTTGAGGAGAATGTAATTGGTCTCAGTGGGGTTTTGTGAGTATGTGTGGCCGGAGATAAGCCGGCTCAGTTCTCTTGTAGATCTTGTCTGGTGGACTCGCTGGATGCGCACATTGTCACGTCTCTTCTGCGGACATCAGGTTCGCCAAACCCTAAATTTAGTGTTTGGAGAAGGAAAGTTTTATTCAGACTTTGAGAAGTTCTTCATAAGCAGTTTAATAATGCAATGTTGTTCTAAATCGGTGGGATCAGGTTAAATTTTTAAAAAGAGGCCACTATTTTAGTGTTTTAGTGATTTTTGAGTCTGAGTTCTGAGTTTTGAATTTTATTTGGCACAAAAAAAGAAAAAAAAATGTTACAAATCATTTGTCAAGAATAACACAAAGTAATAAAAACATTTCTTTTGTAGTCATTGACTACAAAAAAAAATACTATACAAAAAAATAAGTAAAGCAGTTTGATAATGTTTTCGCTACTTGAAATGAAGCTGAAATAAATTATAAACATTTTAAAGAATTTTTTTTTTAGAAAAACTAAAGAAAAGAAAGTGTTGCCTTAGATTAAAGTGAATTACTAAAATTACTAAAACTATAAAAATCTAATAAAATTCCAAAAGTGGATAAAATTACTAAAATATAAACTAAAATTAAAATAAAAGCCCATTCAAAACATTAATAACTAATGTAGCAATACATAAACATAACAATACACATAAACATTACATAAACGTTCAGTTCAGTTCGTTCAGAATGCAAAACTTGTACTGTATATTGAGGGGTTTTTTTTTTTGGCTTGCTTATTTATTTATTGCATATCTGCAGCTTTCTACAGTTCATGAATAATCACATTTTACATACTGTAAGAACGGATGTTACATCCACAAAAAAGTATGTTTAATTATAAGGATCAGAGAGAGGATGGAAAAGTATCATAAAAAGCTAAATTATGTTATTAGTGCAAAAAGAAAGCACTTTAAATGAATATTAGCACATTTGGAACTAGGAATGTGTATATGAAGTGCCTGTCATAGGAAAAATCCATGTCATGAATAATAATGAGACAGTGTCTTCACATAGGATTAGACCACACAGTCTCATGAATAATTACGAGACACCGCAGACTCATCGTTGAGTTCAGAATCAGAATAACTAGTATAGTTTTGTGGCCCTTTAAAGAACCCTTTCCATGGTAACACACTTTTACCAAGAATGAAAAAAATTCTATTGAGATTTCCAGGTCACACACAATCACAAAAGAATCTAGAAAAATTAGTTGTGTGAATGTAATTAAGCACATTTTCTCTCTATTCATAAGGCATGTGTTATTTTGGCTATTTAAGGTCAGGTCACGATGATCGTCATGGGTTTATCACTGATCACTGGTTGTAAAGATAAAGATAATGCATATCCGCCAGAGTGTCACCATGGTGACAGAGATGATCAGATGCTGCGCTGCTGTATGAACCAGATTCACAAAGACACAGTGTTGATGCAATTATGGTCTGACTTATTAAATGAGACATTTGCTTTTGCTGTTTTAGCTCCTGACATTTACACATTCCTTTCTATAAGAAATATAAGCTACATTGTATTGTAACACTGCATATTGCTTTTTGTACTATGAAGCCCACTTATAATGTTATTCAAGGCATCTTGCACCAGAAATTTAGTTTTTCATAACCATTTTCTGACCCTCACTGTACCATTAAAGAAAGATAGTTTGCCCAAAAATTAAAATATGCTGAAACTTGGTTCACCTTCAGACCATCCGAGATGTGAGTTTGTTGCTTCATTAGAACAGATTTGGAGAAATATAGCATTACATCACTTGCTCTCCAATGGATCTACTTTCCAGTGAATGGGTGCCGTCAGAATAAGAGTCCAAACAGTTAATAAAAACATCACAATAATCCACAAGTAATCCACACCACTCCAGTCCATCAATTAAGATCTTGTGAAGCGAAAAGCTGCTTGTTTGTAAGAAACAAATCCATCATTAAGGCATTTTAACTTTAAACCGTTGCTTCTGGCCAAAATACGACTTCATAATAATGTTTCCTCCAGTGAAAAAGTTCATCTCCTGTTGTCCGCGCACAGCAAAATCAACTGACATATTTGTTTATAACTGTTTTTGGCTGTTTTCACTTGTAAACAGTGCTTGATCTGTGCATATTTCTCTCCTGATTCAGATGAGCCAACTTTTCACTGGAGAAAGCAGTATTATGGATAGAGAACTTGTATAAACTTAAAAGCACATTAATGATAAATTTGTTTATTTGTTTATTTATTTGTTTATGGGGAAAAACAAAACATAAGAAAACATAACAATGTTACATCATTGCGGATAGAATGCAGTGTTTTATCATCTAGATTGTAAAAAGGGTGTAGCACATGCACTGTCGAGTCCAGTGCCAGAGACCTGCACTCCTGCGAGCCCCGACGTAACAGAGTGCGGCGCAGGACAAGATGAGCGAGTGCTGGTGCGAGCAGGTAGACACTCGTGTGTGTACGGGATGCAGGAGAATAAAAAGATTCCCAGGACTCCCACAAAATAGAAATATCTAAACATAAAATATCTAAAACAAATAAATTGTTATTCATCTGTTGCACAAAAGCAACAAGAACTAATATAAAATATAAACGATTAACAGGCGCAAGCATAGGCAAAATTTCTATTTAGGCTATAACATGTGTTTGCAGTGTTGAGCAATGTTGATTTCTTGAACGCAATGGCCAGTCAGGAGTGCAGTGCTGAAATTTGCATGCTCACAAATCCTGTCATTATAACACACGAATTGTAGATATTATGAAAAATTCATTATGCATATGTTCATTGTGTTATAACAGAGATTTGTGAGATTGCGATGAACTAAGATGTCTTTTAGAGATTATAAATGCAGCACTCTTTGCTGGCATTCTGCCATGCCAAACCATGCACGCAGCAGCCGCTTGCTTTAGTTAAAAATAACAGTGTTTTGTGAATGTTGATGCTTTAATAACAAATATTTATCGGGAAATTTATGCTGGGATTTCATAAATTTCATGGATGTAGCCACAGAAAAAAGTAACGTAGTAATGTAACTAATTACTTTTGAACAGGGCCGTTGCTAGTGGGGTGAAAGGTGGTGACGATTATAGGGGCCCACGGCTGAGGGGGGGCCCCCCTGGCAATTTCGTCCGACTGGCTGAGGCCAGCCTAAAAAAGACGCTCAGGACAGTTGATGGGCCACTGCTGCGCGTCGTCACGACAGCTTATCATTTGCACGTGTTTCAACCTTGCCAATTTAAACAATCAAAAGAGTTTAAAGCATTCAAACACAACACGTGGAAAAGCTCAACTGAGCACTCTCACGCCGTACGTCTCACAGACAGCAAGACCGAACCGAGCTCTCCTTCGCGTCATCCTGCATCTGAACGAACAAATACAAATGGCAGTTTAAACATGCAAACAGAAAAAGAGCCCAATTCAGCACCCGCGCGCAGAGAGACGCATCTCAAAGCGCATTAATACCGAATTTCCCTCTTCTTGCTCTTGTACCGACAAATACATACAAAATTATGTTAAAATACCCGTCTTGGAGAGTATCCTCGAAAAAACTGTCGGTTATGTCTTAAGTGAAAGTAAACAGTTGAGAAAGAAATCGGATGTGCATCATTATGTTGGATGCATTGTCTCTTAAAGTGACCGCGCCTAATTTACTAGAGCTGTCGGTGTCCTTAATGTTAATCCAAGAAAACGAAAGAAAGAAAATCACTCACTGCTCTTGACTGAATTACAGAATCCACAGTCAAACCAAAAATTATTCAGACACCAAATATAATTTTTGATCTTTTTTTACTAGCGGGTGCAGGACACTATAGTTCATTTATGTAAGTGAGTATAGCAAAATAAAGTAAACTGTGACATATTATTCCCAAACATTCTTCATACAGTGGTGGACTACCAGTAAAACTGATAAAAAATTTGGGAACAAAAATTATTCAGACACTTTGACCTGACCATGTTTTGCTTGCGTGTTTTTTCTTTAATTGCTAATCCAACCTTTTTACAGACTGAACAAAATTAAGCATTGGCAGGTAATTGTTCAACAAAGTATTGATAGTTGTGTAAATATTGTCATACTAACAGTTGTCTGACTTTTTGGTTGATTGTAATCCATTACATACCTTTTTAATCAAAGTTATCTGACATTATCAAGATGAATTTGTTCTGACACAGTTTAACTCTGAGTTCTTGTCATATTTTATTACCATTTTCTAAACTATAAAAAATGAACTGTGATAATGTGAGAAATGTTGAAGCTGTCTGAATAAATTTTTGTTTGACTGTATATTTAATTTTTACAGTGAAAACTATGCAGTGCTATTTTACTTTTAATTATTCGTTTTCTGTATACCTGGACACTTACAAACCTCAAAAAACTTAAACATTGTGTAAATAGCACAAATAAATGAATAGAACAAACATACAAATTAAACAATTTCAAACAGGGCCCACTGGTACAACCTGCACCGGGGCCCCGTAAACCCCAGCTATGGCCCTGCTTTTGAAATAAAGTAATCAGAATAGTAACGTGATTACTTTTAAAAGGAGTAATTAGTAATCAGTAATTTAATTACATTTTCAGAGTAACTTGCCCAACACTGATTATGACTCATTGCATTTGGAAACTGAACATTTTTGTAATATGTTCATATTTTCTGCTCGTGTTGCATCATCTCTGAAATATTTAAGTGCTGCTGTCTTCTCAGTTTTTATTTGATGAAATTGTTAAAGAACTTGACGCATGTGTCTTACGGTCAGTCTTTGTTTATTGGGCCTGCTGGCCTTGAGTGAATATCTCAAGAATGTCTCTGTGTTCAAAGACTCTGTGTCCATAGATGGACTTCCTTATTTCAAAAACAAGCTCATGAGAAATAGTCCAGTGATCCTGTTCCTCATCTGACACTGGAGTTACTAAGCAGTTGAGGGGGAAAACCAAACTATCTTCAGCTCTCCTTTTCCCTCAGTTCTGATGATGACCATGTATAGACAATATTATTTTGAATCTCAGCCCTGCAGGATTAATCTTTTTACACCTGCATGTTCTTTTCCTACAGGCTGTCTGTCTGCTTTCAAACAATTATCTCGATCACAGTGTCATAGTTGTTTATGCAGACGTTCAGTCAGCTGCACAGCTGCCAGTTCTTTCGATCTGAGCTGTTAGTAAAGCACTAAAGAGTTTATTCTGTCTCTCTTTCTGTCTTTCTCCATCTGTCCACTCACTGACAGAGGAAGTGGTCGCCCCTCCATCTGTATTGCCTGTCTCTTGATTAGACGTGTTAAGAGAATGAAAATGTGAGGTTTATCACTTCACAGCTGACAGAAAGACATATATCTATTTAATGTTACTTGAAGGTGATGTCTTGAGGTGAATCTCATGAAAACTGCCAAGAAATGTCCGGCCATATTTCACATCCCAGACTTGCAATTTGTGAAAACTTACAACAGTGTACAGGATTTTTTTTTTTTTTTTAACTATTCTTTCCATCATATTTCAGATCAAAATCAAAACCTTTTTTTTGACAGGATTTAAATGACAATTAATTGGATTTCCACCTGAAGTTTCATTATAACTTCTATAAAAGGTATTATAAAAAAATATTATTTAATCATTTTATGATTCTTATTATTTATTTGTTAAGAACATTTGTAAAGTGCAATTGAAAATGTATATTATGATATAATATTAGTATTTTTTGTACTGAATTTAGTTTATGTTGATAACTAACAATAACAACAATGATGATAATAATAATAATAATAATAATAATTATTATTATTATTCACATTATGGTAATTAGAGTTTGAGGGATGTGTTTAATGTTCATGCAAAAAATCTTAATGGTTCTAAAACAGGCATGATTTTCTCAATGCGAAACATTTTATTTATTTTGTGGTACAGTATGACCCAAACTTTGAATGCACACACTGTGATTTTGAATGCACACACTGATCAATGACGATATTCCGCATAATTTTGTTGAATTCTCTGCTTGAATTTTTCCAAATCTGCAGCGCTTTCTGAAGAGTTCCTGTGCTAATGATTTTTATATCCTCTGGTGTTTTGTTGGTGATTCTGAACTGGTATGGCATGACACAGTGCAGAGATGAAGGCAGGTCTGAGAGGATGTAAACATGCTGTTCAGTAGAAATGTTTATCCTCACACATACTCTCATACACACGGCTGCCTGAGTTGGTCAAAACATCATCAGTCTCACACACTGTTGCCCCATCTCACGGCCCGCTGCCAGGTCATTACATCTTCATGTTTTCCTCACACGTGGCGCTCTTCAAAAACCCGTAATATGAGATGTTCTCATTTCTGAGGCATGAGCGGACTGTTCGTGCTTTCATGGGTTTTGGTTTTGTGTGCAAGTTGAGTGCCAGTTAATTTGAGGCCTTTAAGACTGTATTGGTGACCTTAATTAATCTGAAATTTGGTTTGATATGGACATCATAATTCATAAGGGTTCAGTTCAGTCATTTGTAATGATCTTCTCCATTTTTTCAGGTGTTTCATATGTTGATATATACTGTGCATTGTTTTTGATATAAAGATGGTTTATATAAACAAATAATCTTATAATATGGGAATGTAAAGAACATTGTAATAAATATCCTTTAAGTTTTTTTTTTTTAAACTTAAATCACCTTCATTATATTGTTCTTAAAATTCCCATAATATGAGATGCTCTCATCTCTCAGGCATGAGTGAACTGTCTGTTTTTTTTTTTTCTTTCTTTTTTTTTCTTCTTTTTTTGTATTCATTCAGCAGTTAAAATGTTTAAAAAATAAAAATAATAATAAAAAAATGTAAATAATTTTCAATATTAACAATAAAATTAAATATTATATATATATATATATATATATATATATGGATGCACACACTGATCGCATTGTTAAAATTTCTGATTTCATTCTAGTATCATATTCAGTTTCTGCTGTTCTCATTTGGTTACTTTAAACATGTTCTGAAATTTCTGGTGTAGATAAACTAGTCCTGAGTAACATTTGCTCTTCACCTCAAAGTGGCATTTTAAAGGACAGTGTTTTAAAACCATAGTTCTACACAACTGACAATTGACATTTGTCCAAATAATGGGACTCTAGGCCAGTTGAAGCTCTTGAACCATTTACTGAATGACTGTGACCAACGTCCACAGATGAATAGGTTTTTTTACAACGGATATTGCAAGGGAAAACATTATGAAGTGGTTTGTTCATTTGAAATGCAAATAATGAAGTGGTTGTTGCACAAAGGAAGCTTTGGAACAGCCTGTCCAGTGATATCATCTGTGTTTTTTAGTAGTAGCCACTATAGTGTAGTGGCTGATTGATTGAATACACTGATTCATAAATGTTTTCCTCTAATCTTTGCTTTTTTGAAACCTTATGACTGATTGTGTTGACTTCATTTGGTTTATATTTTAGTTCCTTGCTTGTGGTCTCTGACTGCATATATGTGAATCATGAATCATTAATCAACATTTCCCAGAATTATTAAGTCATGTTTCTCAGTATTAGCTAAAGTGCTTGCAATAGAGGAGTTTTAGAGACTTGGCATGGTTTTCTATGTAGCAACCCAGGGAAAGTTTTACTTCTCTAGCATCGCTCGTGAGAGTTCATTTACAGTAGTCTGCTTGAGCCTCATTAAATCTCAGATTGTCCAGTTTGTACATGTGGGTCAATAGAATTTTTGTTTGACTTTAGCATTTAAAATGTTGAGTGTTTAAAAAAAACGTATTTCATTCTCTGGCCGTCAGTCCTGGTGAGTTTCAAAGTCTAGTTTAGACTAGTTCAGTCACTGTGCCGTAATTGTCTGCTTCCTTCCTTTTGCTGTATTGTGTTATGAGGATGTTGAGACATCACCTCTGCCCCCTGTGCTGTTTCACGGCTCCAGAAGACTCGTATTTGGCAGTGAATCAGGATGAGATTGCGTTCTGGCAGGTTTGAGAGTAACGGTACATCGTGTTATGTTCCTTCGTGTCTGTTAGAAGAAATTCAGACCTCACAATAAGAGCCATAAACAAATCAAAATGAATCATAATGGACCGGAGTAGTACCAGATACCAGATCACAATAGTGATAGATAATAAATACATACCCAGATATAGAAGACACCATATACACAGTATGTGTGTGTGTATGTATAGAAACATTATGATTTTTAAATGCTTTTAATGAAGTCTCTTATGTCTTATGCCCACCAAGGCTGTAAAAACACTAATATTGTGAAATAGTATTACAATGTAAAACAACTATCATTTAAAATGCATTTTATAAAATGTAATTTATTCCTGTGATGCAATTTTCAGCATCATTACTCCTTTACTTATTTTGTGTCACATGATCCTTCAGAAATCACACACACACACACACACACACAGACATATATGTGTGTGTGATTTCTGAAGGATCATGTGACACTTATATATATATATAATATGATTTCTGTCTATATATATATATATATATATATATATACACATATGTATATATATATGTATGTATGTATATATGTGTGTGTATATGTATGTATATATATATATATATATATATATATATATATATATGTATATATTTGAGAAAAAAACATCATAAACATATATTTGAGAAAAAACCATCACAAATTACTAGTTATTTTTTAGGTATTAGGTTTATTATTATTAGGTATTATTAATGCCACTTTTTGAAAATCATTATAATAATAATCAAACAAGACATTCTTTTTTTGAATTTCCTCACCACTGTCACCTTTTGAATTGAAATGATTCTTTGCATATTTCTTCATCTAATATTACAATAATAGCAGAACAAAGGTCATTTAATGCAATGTATGTTTTTCAGATAATATATTCTTCTGCCTTTAGCAGAATCACAAAAAAAAATACAAAATTAATTTTAGAAAAAAAAAAGTTTATTTTTTGTTTGTTTTAGCAACACCCATTTTATATATTTATAAATATAGAATAAATGGGTCTTTAATCATGAAAATGTATAGTTGTCATTATGTTTTAGGAAAGT
>JAFVLL020011361.1:57500-69660 GCA_021397915.2 Tor tambroides
TTTATTAGACTTTCTGTACACTTTACTCAAGTGTTTGTGTCTCCAGTCGTGCTCAAATATTATCCAATATTAAAAAACAGCAATATTACCCTACCCACGTGTGGCTCATGTGTCCTTGATTTGTTCCATGTCTAGGTGACATTCAGATCGGGATGGTGGAAAAGAAAGGAGCCCTAGAGGTAGAGGTCATCCGAGCCAGAGGCCTTGTGGGAAAACCAGGTTCTAAGGCACTGCCAGGTGAGTGCGGTTATACTTTCTGATGGTGATTTCTTAGGCACCTGAAAACTCATCACTCACGATTGAACTCCATCTGTGCTTGTTTTTCTCCAGCCCCTTATGTAAAGGTGTATCTACTGGAGAACGGCGCCTGCATAGCCAAAAAGAAAACAAAAGTAGCACGGAAAACACTGGACCCTCTTTACCAGCAGCAGCTGTCGTTTGAAGAGACCCCAGGTGGAAAGGTTTTACAGGTATATTGTTGTCACTAATGCTTTATTTACCAGTTTTAGGTCATTATCTCATGGTCATTTGGCCAATCTAAACAGAAGCAGTAACTTTATCAATTAGTTTGTAGTAAAAGTCGACAAATACATTTTAATTTTAATACCAATCTAAAGGGAAATTTCTGTATTTTTTATATATAAAATTATATATTTTATGAAATGTATATAATGTAAAGTATATGTATATATATGCGTGTGTGTGTGTGTGTACAAATTTTGTATATAATTTATATTTTTATATTTAATATATATTAACTATATACAGTGCGTGTGTGTATATATATATATATATATATATATATATATAAAATTTTAAAATAAATATGACCTTTTATTTGTTGAACAAATAATATTTTATTTTTATTTTTATACATATAAAAGAATGTCACAAAATATGGTTTAAAGATTGAATAAATGATATGAACAAATAATTCATAATAAATTTATAATATTTTATTGTTTTTATTTTAGATACATATATAAAACAGTTACATAAAATATGGTTTAAAGATTGAATAAATGATATGAGCAAATAATAATAATACATAATAAATTTAATTAAACTTAAATCAACACCTTTTTTTTTACAAAATATTTATGAGGCCTGGCCTCTCTCTATCACTAGTTTGTCAATTTTTTTTGTATGATTGTGACTTGATATTGATGGCCGTTTATTTTCTTCCCATCGTAGATCATTGTGTGGGGAGACTACGGACGTATGGACCACAAATCCTTCATGGGAGCCGCTCAGATACTTTTAGATGATCTGGACTTGTCCAACATGGTTATTGGCTGGTTCAAGCTGTTTCCTCCCTCTTCACTGGTCGACCCAACCCTGGCCCCGTTGACCAGAAGAGCTTCCCAGTCGTCTCTTGACAGCGGGTCCGGGCCGTTCGGTCGCTCGTAGCAGTTTCCTGAAATCTAGCGTTATTGTAGCAGCCATTGGGTGGAGTTTGAGATTTGCGACAGGTCCCGTCCCCCCGGTAACACTGCATGCTTGATGTTGTGTGTTCAGAGCTTGTTTCTTAGGGGTGAAAAAAAGCGGTCCTGTTTTTGCTCGCAAAAAAAATGCCGCACACATTGTGCGCAAAGAGCAACCCCTAGAGGCCAGGGACGAGACGAAGCTGGAAAATGGCCTCCTTAGCCTGAGGAACGTCACAATTCCTGCTTTTAGAACCTATTTGAAGCCATTGGAGATGAGTCTGAACTGAGAACTGACATGTCGAGTTCTTCAGAAGCCCTTTTTGAAATGGGGTGAAACGTTCTCTTCAACTTTTGTTTTCCATTTATGTTTCTTTTAATGTTGATGTATTTGTATCTACATGGGCTAACAGTGTTCCTTGGGTCAAGCCATGCCAACAGACCCAGAAATGTACACACAAAACAAGAATATGAAGTGGGAATGAGCACCTCACTCCCCAGATATGATTCTGCTTGATCAATACAGAGATGAAATGTAGGTTTGAATCATCTTTTAAGATCAAACTGAGGTACTTCTCTTGATACCGTATGAAACCTAAAGAAGAAATATCAAGTTTTTTGTTGCATGGACACAACTTTAGCTGAACTTAAAAAAAAAAAAAAGTGAATAGAAAATAATTTTCTCAGACTGCTACTTGCAAAAAAAGATGACAAGAAAAAAAAGAAAAAGAAAAAATGAACCGGATCAGCCATTTTCAACAATTTCTATTATTTTTAAAGATAAATTTCACTAGTGCATGATTTTCATGGGGAGTGAATGCTACAGTGTGATTTAAAAAAAAACAAAAAAAAACATGAAACCTTGTTTTTTGTCCTGTAGACCGTTCATTGGTCTCTCTACTGTATTTTTACAGACAAGCAGATAAATGACAAGCTTAACATTTTATTTACAGTGAGAAATCTGTTCATGTGACAAAGACGTAAAAAAAAAAAAAGAAATGTCTATGATTTAGTATTGTAAAGGCGTAAGCCTTATGAAGCTAAAGACGATGTGCAAATTGTACGTTTCGCTACTTCTCCCTTGTCCCAGGGTAAACTCTCTGTACTTCTTGCTTCCGTTGTCAGATTTCCCCCGATATTGTTCCAGTTCTCTTAAATTTTTATTTTCAGGGCTGTTTGTTTCCCACAGTTCTTCTAGTTTTAGTCTGTATATTGTTTGAAGTTCATTCGTTTAACAAGCATGTTGAAAAGGGTTTTTGGCAACATGGCTTGGGCACATCTTACAGTAACTCAGCATGTTTTGATAAAGACGATATTTGGAGAAAAAAAATACAGTTTCTTGTACAGTGCATGTCGACGACGACCCCCCCCCCCCCTGAATTGAATTTTAGTGAAAATTAGGCAGTCTCACACGGACCAGAAGGACAAAATTCCGAATGAACATTCCACCTTGTAAAATCATACTTTGTTGACAAATTTAAGGGAAAAACGTGACCAGGGATTTTTATATCTTTACGGAATTATGAGCTGCAGTATTCCTGACAAAAGAGCCCAAAATTTCATGAGATCTTTACCGGGACGGCTGCAGCTCACTGACTTTCGCAGTATTGTGCTGTACAGTTTTCCGAGCATGATGCTGTCTGCAGAGGAAATGCACATCGGGACGATGATATTGCCACACTATTATACCCTTTGGTTTTTATTTCTTCGTTTCGAGAAAGTAGAAGTCATTTAATATATTTTTGTTAGTTTATTTACAAGCCAAGACCTATTTATTTTTTATTTTCTATTTTTTAGTAATAATCAGAGCTTCTTATATCTGAGAAGTTTATGAATCATAGTTTTAATGCCTGAATGGAAATATACACTGAGACATTATACCTCTTCCTTTGAAAATAAACTTTTCTGATTAATCATTTTATCAAGCTTTCAGTCTGTTATGATTTCTGTGTACGTCTGTCACAATCTACAGAATTTTAATAGCAAACTCTCTACATATTGTCAAATCTTATGGAAGTGGGATAATGTCTCATAATGTCAAAGGTATGTTCTGTTCTATTTCAAATGCCTTCTCAATTGTTTTTTTTTTTTTCTTCTTCTTTTTTTTCTTTTTTTTTTGGTGCAATGTGTTCATGCCAAGGCTATGTCTTGGTCAAGTATGGTTGAGTACAGAGATTTATGTAAGTTATTTTTCAAATTAAAAAATAAAAAATGGATATTACACTGGAAAATGAGCATTCGCAAACAAAAGCAATATGTCTCTGATGTTTCTTGACATGACATGAAAAATGTACAGTACACACACACACACACACACACACACACACACTCATACACATGCATACAGCTTTAGCTTAACTTAAAAAGTGAATAGAAAAAAAATCATTTGAGAAAAAGGAAAAACTCTTCATTATGTCTTGTAGCCTATGTCAATGGTAATTGGTAATGTACAGTGTGTATACAAACATATAAATGTACTAATTTCAGAAGTGTAATAACAATACATTTAAGCTTTTTATTCAGTTATTGTATTGTAAATGTAGTGCTATAATTTTGTCCTATAGGGAAATTAGTTTTGTTTTCCTATGTTATCAAAATGATCAAGATTGAAAGCAAGCATGCAGCTTTCCACAAACGTTTTTTTTTCTGAAAACACATTACTCATGAGGTGGTTTTTGTCAGTGCTGTACTGTGGTTATGAGTAAGTGCTGAGATGATGGCTAAAAAGGAAGTGAACAACTGAGGAATAAAATCAGCTTCCTCTTGTTTTACTTTAAAAAGATGAATGCTGGAGTGTCACAACACACTCGTGAGCTGACAAGACTGCTGACAAATAAAAGGTAGGTTAAACATTGAAAAATAGGTTAACTAACTGTGAAATGCCTGCATGACTGTTCAAATTAGAAGATAGAGTGTTAAAGTCATCACAAAATCAAATGTAGCATTATAAGAGACTAAATTGTATTAACAGATTCATTGCTGCTTTAGTCAATATAATATCAAATTTAAGTATTGGTGTTATATAACTTAAGCCACACTGACAAATGCCTGAATGTCATTGAATTAGAGAACAAAATAACCAAGTGACATCTGCAAAAACGTAATTCACTTTTTTGAGCCATTTATTGCAAGTGAACTTAGTCTCATCATGCTGTTTAAACCATAAAATGTCCAAATATAACAATATATCTATTGTTTTATCATCTAAAACCCAACAAATTTATTTTTGTTAAAGGTTTTACTTATATGCTTGTGCTGCTGTATTACAAAAGAAGTCACTTGATTTGATATTTTGCCATCTAATGAAATGATATTCAGTTTTTTTTAAGTGTCTAAACACAGTATCTTTTGGGGCCACTGTAGATCAAAATAATGCAGACATTCGAGGGCTAATTAATCATTTAGTTATGAAACCATTAAACGTTTTAAAATCTTTGTTCCTGTAATTTCAGGTTAGTGAGATGATGATGATTCAAGTTAAACTGCATCAACTGGCAGAAGGACTACGACGGGTCTGGTCTAGAATATGTGGTCTCTACACGACCAACACCACAAAAAGCTGGAAGGAAAAACTTCTCCTCCTGTTTACCTGTTTTACCACCAGCCTCATTCTGAGCACCTTCCTCTTCCTCATCCTCCACTTTTCCTTCAGATGTGTTCAGGAGGTCTCGTTTCCCTTTACTTGTGTTTTTTGTATAAGCTTAACACCAGCCATGTATTTCTCAGAAAGGATTCGCTGTTTTGGAGCCTTGATTTTGATCTCAATGGGTATGAAACAAGTGAAGAGCCTTCTTCTCACTTTAGGAACCAGTTCAGTGATTTTCTTCAACATCCAGAACACGTTGCAGAACATGAGACTCCTTGCAAAAGGCCTCCTCTGCAACTTGGAGGAAAAGTTATTGGATATTAATACAGAACCCCTCGGGAATTATATTAAAATGTTGAAATGGGTGGGAAAGCAACTTAAAAATTACTTTATAAACTTAAAGTTAGGAAGTTACCATGCAGATTTCACACTAAAAGCAAAGGTGGACTCGCAAGACTTCAAAATTCACCTCACCGAGGCCGAACAAGCTTTAAACCAGACCGCGCAAAATGTGTTAGCGCTGACCAACGCTTTGTCTTCAGTAGGAAAGATATTGTCTCCAACATTAGGTCTTGTATTTCTTGTACTTCTCACTGCTCTATACCTGAGAAGATTCCACGTAGACGAAAGGTACAACAACAAATACATCACAAAAACGTTCCGTTGTTTTGACGAGCGGCAAAGGGAAAAGGGAAAACCGTATGTCCTTCCGCTGACCAAAAGCGAATCGGAACGTTACGTAGTGACTCCGTCCATTCGTCCGACGGGTCGGCGGTGGAAAGCCATGATCAAGTTCAGTCTTCCCATATTCACTCACTGTCTCACCTGGCTGGTGTTTATCAGTCTAGACGCCCTGATTTACTGGCTTATTGTAGTTCTGAGCAAGCGACTCGGGGAACTGGAGCCACTTCGTGTTCCTGTGGAAATAAAAATTCAGGTAAACAAAGAAGCTGCAGTATTGTTTTACGGATTTTTGGATATGGGTTTCCTTTAATCCTACGTTTTACTGAGTGTGAACATAACTGTAGCACTCTAAACATATTGCGGTGCTGTAATCTAGTTAGATTCCGGTTGCTCTTTCTGTCAAAACTAAATTGTCTGAACATAAATTATTTAGCATTTCAAATAGAAATAACCATCATATTTTTTATCCGTTATGTGAAGGTAGCCTCAGATATTTTTTCGTATATCTGTAGCCTATATAAAAGCAAAGTAGGCTGCTGTAGGGGAAGAATCCTGTTTTACACTCTTTTATAATTAACCGTCTTAACTAGATCCATATATGAGTGGCAATCATATTTTACTGTTTATGAATGTACCCACAAGTATTGTTCTTGTTTTGGTAAATGCAGCAACGTTGGTTATAGAATCCAGTTTCACTCTCATTCATAACTGAATTGTGTGTAAACTAAAGAAAAGACAAATGTATTCTGCTGTGTGAACACAAATATCTTAATTATAATTCACGCAGAAATGAAAATGTTGTCATAATTTACTCACCCTCATGTCGTTCAAAACATGTATGACTTTCTTTCTTTGGAACAAAAAAAAAGTCAATGGGGCCCAATGTTGTTTGGACCACAATGTTCTGCGTTCCGTATCTTTTGTTTTTGTGTTCTACAGTAGGAAGGAAGAAAGTCATACAATTCCAGAGGGTTAGTAATTGATGTCTGAATTTCATCTAATTATTTTCTTTCCATTTCTCCTTTGTTTTCAAAGGAGGCCACATTATTTCTAGGTTTAGCTGTTGATGAAAATGCAAAAGGGGCAAACTTTTCCTACACGGTGTCTCTGTTTGAGAAGAAGTGTTTGCCTGAACCGGAACTGTGGCTCTATCAGTCTCTGGTTCCTCTGTCTGTCGTCCTGGCCTTGCTGGTTGTCCTGATTCTTCTTTCATCACAGATGGTCCAGCTCAGAGTTGTGCTATCTGAGCAGTTTTTCTCAGATGTCGCAGAGAAAAGAGCTGCCTATCTACATGCAAAGATTTTAAGAAAGCGGTGCAAAACTAAAGCAGAAGAGCATGAAAGAGCTCTGAAGACTTTAGCCATACAGGTTAGTCACATGTTTTCTACTAAAAATATTCAAACATCCTTAAAACAGAATAAATTTTCTATAGTGTGCAAGATCTAAAGACTTGCTTTAGGAGAAAATATCATAAATTAAGTTTACATTTATTACCCAGTTTTCAAATAGTTCTTCTTGCTTTAAGAATAAACCTCATTCAGTATTATTTATTATTTTAAAATTAACATTGAGGTAAGAATAATGCATTTAATTCAAAATATATTCTCTGAAAACAAGTCTTCAGTTTTGCTTCTCCAGAAGCATACAGTAGCAGAAGGTGTATGTTGATAGCCACTATAGTATTATAAATGCAGCACATATTTGCATTGTGAATTGTGTTGTGATATATTTCACAAAAAGTACTATGTGTGAAATCAAACATAAGTAGATGTAAGCATCTGTATTCAAGTTCTTGCACATGATGTTTTGGCCTTGACTGTTATAATGTAAATTGTATAAGCAAAATAATTTCTTTTTTGTTTTTATTGCAGCCCAGTTTTTGGTGCCCCTTACTTTTCCATAAGCACAGGACAAACCCTGATGCTGTTTAAACATGCTTGAAGTTAGCAACACACCAGTCAATCAGCCATAATTGCAGGTTTGACATGTTGACAACACAACATTCACTCTCCTTTTTATCAGAAAGCGTACCTTAGCATTGCATTGTACACAGAAATGAGGGGTCCTGTTTGTGATGGCCTAGTGATCAGTACATAGGGGGCAAGTGGATAATAGGCCATGGGGCCCTAGTGATCAATTTGTGCTGTATGGACCAAGGAGCCCTAGTGGTCATTGCACACTTGTTTGTAACCAGGGCCAAGATTTTCATTTTACTCTTCAGGGGTTAACAGACTCAGATTGAGGTGGAAGTCATTGAGCAATGAGCATATGCATACATTTTAAACCTGCATCCTATAGAATACAAAGCATGTAGACATCCGTTCAAAGGTTGGTAGAGTTGGTAAGATTTTTTGAATGATTTTGAAAGACCTTCTGCTCACCAAGGCTCTATTTATTTGATCACATATACACTAAAAACAGTACTATTGTGAAATATTATTACAATTTAAAATAACTCTTTTCTATTTTAATATATTTTACATAATTTATTCCTTTGATAGTAAAGTAGAATTTTCAAGAAACATTTCTTATGAGCAATGGTGTAAACAGTTCATACTTACTTGTGTGTATATATATATATATATATATGTAGCATTTATTTGAAATATATATCTTTTGTAATATACAGTATATGTCTTTCATGTCACTTTTTATCAATTTACTGCATCCTAGCTGAATAAAAGTAGTTTTTCTCATGGAAAAAAATCATGTCTTCTCAGAGTCTGATCATTATCATATAAAAATGTATTAAAACATTTTGTAGCTAAAAAAAAAAAATGTTTTTGACAATACTCTACGGCATTTTTGGAGGGTGATTCAAAACACAAAAAGAGGAGAATATCAGAATTGATCATTGTTTATCACTAATGCATAATTGGTCCTTCCGTCATTCCTTGCAGCACCATTTTTTTCACTGTAGATGGTTCTTGAGTTGAGTGTACAGATTTTTGGGTTCTTCAGAGCAGTGCAATGGTTTCTGGGTTCTTTACAGAACTAAAAAGTTCTTTGTGAAGCTTGAAATGTTTCTTCTATGGCACAGCCCTTTTTGGGTTATAACTGGATTCTTTTAAGAGTATACTGCAAATTCATCTCATAAAACATCCTTATAAAACATGTTTCTTCCATGATTCAGGATCTTTTCGGGGCTATGGATATTATTTCTCCAGTGTATGGTTCCCTGCACACGGCACAGGGCTTTCCAACCTAAAAAAACCAAGACAGTATCATTAACCTCAGTTCCTATAGCACACAATGACCACATTTCGAAATTTTAGAGGATGCTGGGCAACCTTAGACCAGAGCCCAAATTTGTCTTACCTTTTCCCGCTGATTAATTCTTTTATACACAAATTCAGAAAAGGGTTTCCGTGGGATGTAGTGTCCCATTCCTGGTTTTGTGAACAGTTGCCCGTTTTCATAAACCACCTTCCCCCTGGAGATTGTGACCACTGGAAGCCCATGACATAGCATTCCCTCAAAAATGTTATAGTCCACAGCCTGGTGGTGCGTCTTTGCTGAAATCACCCTAAAAATAACATAAGGTTATACAAGATTATGCAAATTGACTTACTAACTTAAATGTATATATAAACTAAACTATTAAGTTTGTGTGTAAATAAATAAATACATTTATTATAATAAAAATACTAAAACAAATAAACATATTATTATTAGCATGTACTGTAGGCTATTGCCCAGCCCTAATCGTAACATATTAAAACAAATGACTTTAATAAATCAGCAGAAGAACCTTTGAGCCCATTTGCACTGTGTAAAATGGCAAACTACAGTTTTTTTCAGCCCAAATCTGTTGTTTCACATATTCAGCTTTTTTTTTTTTAACCATTCTATTGCTGTATCAGCACAGTTCAAAGAATGAGCTCTGAGTGGCCATCTGTCCCCAGCACTAAGACAAACCAGCAAAAACAAGAGTTTTCCAATTAACATGACAGCTATCATCTTAAAAAGCTCATTTAGAAAGAAAGTAAAAGTTATGGATTCCATTAACTGACATTGTGCAAAAGATATTAATTTTAATACTGTATTCAGCTTGACTAAGAACTTGCCTGTACATAAGTTTCCATTAAATGATTTATTATGAATAAAAATTGCATACCTTGTGCACTAAACCATTTCATGCTTTTTATTGTTGCATCTATTTTGCTGTGAAAGACAATAAATATTCCAGCATTTCAAAATGATGAATGCTACAGTCCCAGAATTGAGGGTAAAGGTTGTACTACTTGAAATATATTGCCTAAAATATTGCAAACTCATTCTTGTCTTCTGACAGCTTTTTTCCCCCTGACAGTTTCTCTTTTACAGTTAAGTTTTACTTTGTTAGGCTGCTTGCAGAAAAACACAGACTCCTTGGTTTGTAAAATGATTATAAAGCTGACCACACATTCTAGATTGCTGTATGAACTTCGGTAAAGCTGAAATATGTAACATTTTCGGTGTTAAAATACTTTCTAAATATCACAGGTTGTCTTGAAAACTCTTAATTTTCTCGAAAACGATGAACACTGTGTGAAGCTATGAAAATTTCCTTATTTTTATTTTTTTAACAGCCTGTGCTTTGGTTTTGTTCATCAGTGGCTGACGAGGGGCATGTTCGGAATTCCATTTTGAAAACAATCGTTATTTATGCAGTTTTGAAGTTAGAAATCACATCGTTTAGCTGGTGGATGAATTATTTACTGTATTAATATTAATAATTGTAATGACTTATTGAACAGTGGTGTTTTGGTGCCTAGGAATAGGCTAACCCTTACAGGCGGTAAAATCATAACACTTTATCCTAATAATTATCTGAAGGATGGATAATCATACAATTTCACAGTTGAATTAACTGTCAGGAGGTACAATTAAGCTTTAAATCTAAACTTAAAGTGTAGGTTTATGCAAGTATCGTGGACAACTGTCTTGCCTTCCATTATTTTCCGCTAAGAACATACATCTAGTTGACCCTAATTATCTAATACGGACCCAGAAACGTCACCGGACTCTTATTAGCACGTCTTACACAAGCGCTCAGTTCTTATTAATGCAACGCTGCTATGCGCAAAATTTCAGCACATTGCTCCTCGCTGCTTAACTCACATCAGCGATTGGTTATTTGCCTAGAGGGAGCTAGCCCAGATTCAAGGGGAAAAGGAGCAGCAACGTGGCCCAATTACATAAGACCCACGGCCGTCTGCTGTTTCCGTCCTCTCCTCTCATGCGTGCGCTTTACAAACGACGTGTTTGAGCAGGAAGAACGCTTCAGTTTCTCCATTTATGGTCACGTCCTTGCAGCCAATCCACTGTATTAATGCTTTGTCATGGCAACATCTGCCTCAGTACTTCCAGCACCTATAGAACCTGTATGACCCCATTCATTCAGAAACATGCTTAACATCCCAGGTATTTAAACCTATAGACAGTACATTTCAAAGCGTTTTTAGCTTTTAAAGCAAACTTTGCAGATTTATTTTACTATTTATGTCAGGTCCAAATATGTGACTTTTTAAAATATGTCAAGCAGATTGGCTCATTTCAGCTGAATAACAAAAAACAGCAATTAAAGTGATGGAAAAAGCTCAAAAACATTGCTGACTTGTTCAATTACAAATAAACTCAAGCACTCATGAAATGAAGATATGTAAAAGCTGAAGCCCATGAAATGAGAAGGCTGGATTTTGAAAACTTTATGCCACATTATTGTGTAACAATAAGGCTTTGATTTTGAAAATGTCATGTTAAGTATCATGCAGAATGATTTTGTTTAAAGACAATGTGTATAAATATTTTTACAGAAATGCATAAGATCCCTTGAGATTTTCCTATGGGTTTTTATAATGTGGTTTTTCAATTTACAAGTAAAATGAGGTCTGCGGTAAATCTAAACTGACAATGTAAATTACATACTGAAAATGCAGCTTGCGAAGCAGTTTTTTACATGTATGTTGGTAATAAGTAACTACATGTGTGCGGTTTACATTGTACAACAAAATGTCCAAGTCTCGTCAAGTTATGTTTACCACTGACCTTATTTTTGAATTGAAATTGTGAATTAGTTTATAAGGGTTTGATGTCACAGCTACAGCCCTCTATTAAATTTCTTTAAAGTAGATTTTGTCTTTGACGAGGAGTTTTATTGATCAGAATGTGAATTGTTCAAGTATAATCGATGTGAATCTTGCCATTAATGTGTCTGTTTGTTCGAAGGCCACTGTGTAAAAAGTGCCTACGTGGCTAAAATGTGCAGACAAGAAACATCTGGAAAAGTATAGGAGGGCTTTTTCCTTTACCATAACAAGTCTGGGAGGTCTCTTCTCCCTAGGGAGAAATATGGAGTTGCATACGTGGGAGAAATATGGGGTTGTGTTCATAGGAGAGACTCCAAATGTATAGGAACCCGCCTTAAAAACTTGTATATATACCAGAGCCCAGAGACGTTCGAGAGATTCCCTGCAGGGTCTCT